>PGWS01020280.1:0-14779 GCA_002896235.1 Cicer reticulatum
TTAAACTAAACCCAAACTTTATTTGAGTAGGATTAGTAGTTGAAAGATAATTAAATACTAAGTTAATTATTACTTATTTGAAGATGTGAACTGATGTGAACTGATTTGAACAAAAGTTTGTGGCGCATAATTCTATAAACAGTTTTGGTAACGGAAAGGGCATCACTTCATTTATTTTCCTACTTGAATTATTTGTGATATAAATGCACTGTGGGTTTATGTATTGGTTATGTTTGTGTGTTACCTTCAAAATATGTGTTATATGAATTATAGGTTTATGAATGATATTACGAGATTAAACAATTTGCGTATTTTGATTGATATCCGGTGATTATTCAAGGTAATGACTTTGTGTCTAAACTAGGTTGATTTAGGACAAGGTTGAATGGTTTTAGATGCTCTAGTTGAGTGAACTATTTTCTTACTAACTAATGATGACATTCATGCATGCATTAGTGGTCTGGACCTAGTCGCGAGTACGTGACGACAGTTCCTTGAAAAGGCAACATTATTCCAAAAAATATTCAACTGTGGGGTACTGAACTTGAAATTGTGAAGAGCATTCGTCCAACAGTGGGACATTATTCAATGGTGGGACTCTTTACTCTCTAGGGTGGTGATATTCCAAAATCATGCATTGACATATAGTCTAACAAATATGATTTGTGCATTTTGGTTGATTTGTATCTCTAGTGCATTGTGATTTAATTGTTAAATGAAGTATATGATTTATTTTTATTTTTCTATAATAACTATATATGCATGTCTATATGTTCTGTGTTTGTTATTTGAAGATGACCCTTACATTTGACAAGTGACATCCCCAATTTACTTTCGCACCAATCTATTTATAAAATATTTTCATGAAAAAAAATGGAATGCATTTTAAACATAGTATTTCGAGATAATATCCCAAAAAGTGGGATGTTACACAAACTGTGAGGACTAGACAAAGCTCACCTTAGGTGAACCATAATACATTTCTGTGAGATTTTCTTTCTCTTATACTTATTTTATTCTACTCACTGAGCAATAACACATACGGATAATTTCTTTTTTATTTCACTACCAAGAACATTCTACTTTTGTATATTTGAAACCAAAATTAATCTTGAGCTAACTAAACAAAAACATGAATTATTATATAAAGGGAAATCACAATTCAAACATCCCTTCCTTGTGATTGACATTGTCATTTCAATAACTATCTACATGCAACACACAAAGCTATGATCTTACATGGTTTGATTCGTAATTCACTTATTTGAGAAGCCTCAATCAATTATCACTCTAGTAGAGAGAAATCTTATAATCAAAATAGCACATGGTTCTTTGAAAAAAAAGTTGATTTGTCACGACGCTTTTTGATGAAAAAAAGTGGGTGTTTCAACCGAATTTCAGTGATGATAGGCAAAGGAAAATGAATAAAAAAATTACAATATGCTACCAACACCCTCAAAATGCTACCTACACCACTTAAATTTCTAACAAAATGAAAATACTCAAAATGCCCTTTGATATTATAATATTTTTACAATATCTTACTACTCATAACTCACATTCATCAACATTCATCCATCTCACAACTCATATATAAAGGAATTTACCATACCTCACACCCTACTCATAATCATTCAAAACTCACATCCACTCACTCGATAACCTTACACACCTCAGTTTCCTTATCAAATTACTCTTAAAGCTACATAAAAAGGTATGTTTGGTGTCTGGTTTTGAGTTCCAATTTTTTTCTAAATCTGGGGATGTTACGTGAACTCAGTTCATGTACGTTATGTTGTTACGTGAACTGAATTCACGTATATTTTAAAAAAACTTAAAAATTTCCATAAAGTACGCAATTTAATGAACATAAACGTACGTTGTTAAGATTGCTGTAATCAAGGAGTTTGAAAATTCAACTCTCAATATGTACGCATCTTCTTCACGTTAAACGTACGTGAATTAGATTGGCATATTCAATGACGATTGATATTGAGTCATTTACGTGAACTCCAGTTCACGTAGGTTTACGTGAACTGAGTTCACGTACGTTTACTAGATTTCATATCACGTAAATGTACGTGAACTCAATTCACGCTAACGTACGTGAACTTGAGTTAACGTATATGTTAAGCAAAATGTTGAAAAACAAAATTTCCTTTGTTCTGGATGCAGATAAATGGACCAATGGAGAGACAACAGTGACGAAATATATGAAGGTTTAGAACCTGATTTTGAGGATATGGATGACGGTGTGGAACGTGATTTCGACGAAATGTATGATGATTTTGATGCAATGAATGACACTGTGAACAACAGAGGTGAAGCTGTTATGGTTGATTTGACTGATGCGTTTAGCACCGACGTGAAGTTTGATACGCGAGATGATTTATTGAAATGGGCTAGAAATGTTGGAAGGGAAAATGGAATTGTCGTTGTTATTTTTAGATCTGAAACTGCGACAACAGGACCAAAAACAAAGACAAAATTAATTCTTGGTTGTGAAGAAGCGGTAAAATATAGACTTGAGAGAATCCTAAACCTACGAGGAGAACTTGGAGTAGAAAATATGAATGCCCGTTTAGATTGAGAGGTACACCATCAAATGTGGTGATGGATGGTTATCTGCATGTAGTATGTGGGTGTCCATAACCACAATTGGCCAAAAAACTAACTGGTCATGCTTTCTTTAGGGTCGATTGTCTCAGGAAGAGAAAATTGTTACGTTGGTGATATGGACAAAGAATATGATCAAACCATATGAACATATTGATGACAATAAAGGATCATAATGTTACAATTTTGTCGACAATAAAACAAGTTGCAATGCACGTCAGCATTCATTCATCACTACCGCGGTATAGAATAGAAATGCAACATCTTTTGACATTGACGGAACGCGAAAAATATGTCTATTGATATAGGGAAGGTAAATGGTTCAGATGAATTGTATGGATATATTTCCTGCTCCATTCCAGACGCTATCACTCTTGTAAATAATTTTCACATTACTATTGATTATGGTAGCACAATACAAGACATGTAGTATTGATTGCCATTACTTGAAATTATTGGCTGTTACATCTACATTAAATGACATTTTGTTGTGTGATGCGTATCTACAGTCTGAGTGTGCTGATAATTTTACATGGCATACAATGTTGAAAGAAGATTACAGGTGGTGAAGTTGAAGTAACTGTTACTAATAGAGATCTTGCTTGATGAACGCATGTTGACACTATGTTTTTCCAAAAGGAGTCAATATATTTATGCTTGTTTCATCGTATGCAAAAATGTCAACAGCGAAGTGCAAGATGACTTGTTTTTCCAAAAAAGAAGCAAGTGCAATAATGGAGGCATGGAGGCTCTTGTTTACAGTTATGATGAGGCTGTAAACTACATGCAATTTGGCTAACTTTGAAGGAATTTGTAGTAGTTCTTCATCTTTATGATTATGACATGACTAGTGGTTAATTCCTCACAAGGAAAGATTTGTTGAGGCGTGGACAAATAGAGTTATGCATTTTGGGAACACTACAACACAAAGGGTTAAGTCAGCACACTGGAGTTTGAAACGAATATTACAAGATAGCATTGGTGATATATGCAGTGTTTGGGAAACCATCAATAGCATGATTGTATTACAACACAATGAGATAATAATATCATTTAAAAATAGCATAATTCAAAAGGTCCATCGACATAGTAATAGATTGTATGCTAATTTGCGTGGTGTTGTGTCCAAAAATGCAATAGATCACATTGTGGCAGAGTTTGATCGCATGAAGTATGTAGGAATAGATAAGTCTGAATGTCATTGCACAGTTAAGAGAACACATGGTCTACCTTGTGCATGTGAACTAACCAGGTATAGTATTATCCCATGTTCCACTTCGTTAGACGTTATTCATGTTTGGTGGACAAAATTAACTTTTCATGATGATGGATCGGGTAAACCTTCAGAATTATCTGTGAAACATGAAATAGAAGTGATAGTGAAAAAGTTTGATGAACTTGATGTACCTGGAAAAATTGCACTTAAAGGTAAATTACACGAGATCAGTATCCATCAACTACGTCGATGGCCCCACCTGTTGACAAGGTTAAAACAAGGTGCATCTAAAAAAGGCAAAAGTAAGGTATCAAAAGAGATAATCAACCAAGCGTCATCTATCTTGGTGGAGTATGTGAATGCAAGTGTTCGATGCAGGGGCACCAAATGTATGTAGTACTTTAACACTTAATAAAATTACAGCAACCTCGATCATCACGTCAAAAAAGCTCACACCTCGACCATCAGTCAGCAAGTCAACAACCAGAGTTCTACTCAAGGGCTGGTTGTCGGTTGAAATTACAAATTCCATAGATGACATTATTGACATGGGCGAGGATGGTAATTGTGGATATCGTGCAGTTGCAGCTTTAATTTAATGAGTGAGAACTCTTGGCAATCATTCGTCAAGAGTGTGTGGTAGAACTTCAGGAATTTATGTCTATTACGAGATAATATATGGTGGACAAATTTGTGTTAAACAACTTATACACAATGTGTATGTCGAACATGTTGCAACTTTGGATAATTGGATGACACTTCCAGAAATGAGATATGTGATTGCTTCGAAATTTAACTTGGTTTTCGTCGCATTATCACTTAACTAATCACAAACATTTTTTCCACTTAGAAGTCAACCACCAACACCTATTTCAGATCACCCAAATTTTCTCCCCCTTTTGACATGATCAAAAAGAAGAAGAATAGAAAAGAAAAAGAGACATACACGTTGCGAGCAAAAATCATACACAAGAGGCATATAAGGGAACAAGAATAGCAGAAATAGAAATTAAGTTAGAATATCATAGAAGTGAATACATAATATGTCCCGAAACGAGTAATACAAAATACACCAGAGTTAAAACAACAAAGGAGTTCATAAAGCAAATATCACAGTAATACAGAATGCAAAAAGTTAACTTAGTACAAAATTAAAGACTTAATCAAATTCTGTCGGGACATGTGGAAATGATCCAAAGTTTGTCTGATATACTAATGTCTTGAGATATAGTGCGTCATGATTGCGAGCAAATAGTAGTTTCAATAGTGGAGAAGCGAGTGTCGATAGAGGTGGTCAACTTGTCGAATTGAGTTGGAAGAATGAACTTTGGAAAGAATCAAGGCGAAGTCATGATCAATTTGTGATTGGAGATATAATCATATCAGATGCAGTTTGCTACGCACATCTTCATCCATCCTCTAGACAAGCAGTTGGAGGGTCCCGCATGGAATGCACAGATTGGTGCATCTTCAGATGGTTGACCTGATCACTTTATGCACAAATGACTTCAAGCTCTTCATTCCATATGATCATCACATGCTAGGCAAGACACCTAAATCCAGCAGATTTTCCTATTGGTGGGTGTAAACATAACTTCATCAGCAGAAGGTCCACACCAAAGTGTTCCAAAATCCGTGAAACTTCCTATGTGCATAGGGTAAGCCATATTGCAATCGCGAGATCCACGCATGATAGATTTCACAAAAAATGCCCAATTAAGTTGACGACCTTCAAACATGAAATTCATAATTTGTAGTTCAAACTCCGAAGTTTGGGAGTAATTTCCAGCCTTCGGAACCAAAATGTAGCTAAGGAAATAATGTAGAAGCCGATAATCAACAGTAAGATTTCCCACACCATACCGTTGCTGGGCATATTTGGAACCTGCCTGAGCTCTCTTTTGTTCCATGGTGCGGCGATCAAATCGACAGAGGGAGACATACGCATCATACTTAGAAATATCACCCCATTCACATAAATTGTTTGGAAAAAATTGTTCACCATTAAAAGGAATATTCAGAATTTCTCCAATGGTTTTGGTATTTAAACGAATAACTTTACCCTTAACGCGCGAGACTAGCAGTTTTCCCTCTTGTATGAGATTACAATAAAAAACCCTAACCAAATCTGGATAAACTGGACCGTTGTAGCCTATAAACTCTTCAACATGTTGTGCTTTAAGCAACGCAGGAAATTTAAAGTCAGAGAGGAAAGAGTCCAAAGTACCTATTTGGGATTATAGTCGCTTGTCGAGTAGAAAGTGCGAAAACGCTCAGATTTCCTACCGGTGTGTGTAGAAGTCGGATAGATCCGTGATGGTGGGAGTACCTTGGTTCTTGTTCAGTGAGGGACCTACTACGCCTGTTTGAGTGTGTGGTCATCGGGTTAGCAGGCATCACCTGGTGAAGAAGGGTATTTTTGGTGAAGTGAGTTATAAGAGAAAAAATGTGAGATTGTGAGACGATTGCGACGAAGGGATGACACAAGTTAAGGAAGTAAAGAGTAATGGATGTTTGTTAGGTTAGTGCCAATGGGTAAGTAGTGGAAGGAGATGGATGAGTTTGGGAAGAAAAGAAGAAAAACTATGAGGGAGATTCGAATACCAAGTGAAAACACCCTAACTTATGTCAGTAGAGCTTTTATATCTGGGCAAAAACGCGAAAAGGTGCAGTCTCGACTACACCTTCTCTTGTATCTTTACAATTTTTCTGGGAACGGTGTATCTCGGACTACATATCCCGTGTACCTTTCGAATACAGGAAATCTGGAAAGTTTAGTATTCGAATACATAACATTTGTATTCGACTACTATAAAGCACAATTTTGCTTAAAAACTCAGTTTTTTATTGAAGATTGCACTCATGTATACACAATTCATATATCAAAAAAAGAATAATCAATAAGATCATAAGAGTATGGCAAACTATGTAATATCATGCAATGGTTTAAAGATCATTTCACTCAAAACCAATTCTCTCGGATTTTATCAAAATGATCCTTCTGATTTGGTAACGAGTTTTGTAAAATATCGCCAATTGATGTGTGTTAATCAAAACAATGGATCACCCCAAACATTACCGTTACAGTACAAGATCCGTAGAAAATGGTCGAAGTGATATCGATGTGTGTGTAGCTTCTGAGGTGACATATTGGATTCGTTGGACAGGTTTATTCGCCTTGTTTTAACTCACATCTCAAGGGGAATGCATAACCGAGATCACTCCATAGTCATGTAATGCTGTTTGCTAGCCAGAAATCTGGGGCACAACACTTCCTGTGCAATATATTAGCTTCAGCAGTACTAAGTTGCACAACAACTTGCTTTTTACAAGACCATAAACAAGGGCATTTTCCTAAGACATACATGTGCCAGGTGCTTTTACGGTCTGTTTGCATCCCCGCATAATCCGAAATCAGAGGTATCCTACTTAGAGTCTACATATGCATACCTTGGATACCATAAGCCACCTACATTTGTTGTCCTTCATATTACTTCAAATTCTTTTAACAGCTACTAGATGTGATTCTTCGGATCTGCCTGAATATTGCACACAACAAACACTAAACATGATATCTGGAGCTTCGAAGCTGCCGTCGATAGATATAATAATGAATCCAATAGTACCTCGATATTTGGAGTATAGTCGATCGGAAATCTGAGCATCTTTCCGAGTCCTCAACATATGTTCCGGAGCCCATTGGAGTGTACTTTCTTTGCAATTCTCCAATTTCAAATTTCTTTCACCGTATTTCTTTACAATACTTTGGCTTGATTGATGATGATGCCGTGCTCAAGTTGCTTGATATGAATCCAAGAAAATAGTTTTAATTTCCCATCATGACATTTCGAATTCCCTTGCATTATGAAGAAGAATTCTTCACATATGTCGCTTGTTTGATTGCATTCCAATCACATATTATCATCACTCAACATAAAGTTTGAACTCCCAATAATGTTTGTGACCATTTCCTCTTATTGACAAAGTACGTTTTTTCAACTTCTCTCTTGGTAATATCCGTTCACATAAAAAGGTTGTTAATCTGTCATACCCAAGCTCTTGGACTTGTTTGTAGACCAACTTAAAGAGCCTTTTTCAATTTGTAAACGTGTAGGGAATTTTGAATCTTCAAATCCAGGGGGGTGCTTACATAAACTTCTTCATTTATGTAGCCCATTGAGAAAATACACTCTGTTCTCACGTCCATATGATGTAACTCAAAATCATGGAGCAGGCCCAGCACTATGCTACAAATAGTGAATCGCTTTGCCTACTAATCTTGCTACCGGAGCAAAGTTTCGTCAAAGTTCTATCCCCACATTCCTCCTTGTACTTGTTCCCTCTGCAGCAACATTCAAAACTCTAGACTTTCGCTTGGCAAAACAGAACATATGCCATTCTCATCTAGTTTATTTTTTGAACACCCATTTTGTACCAATGATGTGTTTATTTCCAGGATTAGGAACAAGTTCCCAAACTTGGCTTCTTTCGAATTGATTGAGTTCTTCTTGCATGGCAAGTATCCATTGATCATCTTTAAGTGCTTCACCAATTTTGAAGGGTTCGATTTGAGAAACAAACGCCATGTTTAAGCAAGCATCTTGCAATTTTAACCTTGTTGTGACTCCTTTATTTATATCACCTATGATGTTGTCAATAGGGTGATATCTATGGGTTCTCCATTCTTTAGGAAGATCATCACTTTGCCTTTCAATATTGACTCCACTTTCTTGTTGAAGTTCTTTGCTTGGATCATTGCTTTCAAAAACATCATCATCATCACAAGAAATAATATTTTCTTCTTTTAATGGGTTTAGTTCATCAAAGGATTACATGCATTGATTACTCCTCAAATAATAAGTTCTTTATTAAAAATTCCTAAATTTGCTTTACTAGATAAGATGTAACCGGGGCGGGAAATATACTTTCATAGCTTTTCATCAATTTTCCAAGGTTATCTTTACCATTTTTGAACGACAAACACTTACATCAATAAATGTGAAAGTGAAGATATTGGGTTTTTCTACCTTTTAAAGTTCCATATGGAGTTTTCTTAAGAATTGGCCTAATTAATTACCCGGTTGGAAAATGTAGCATTGCTGTGTTTACAGCATCTGCCCAAAAGTATTTTTGGTAGATTTGAGTCACTTAGATAGTTCTAGCAAGCTCTATCAAGGAATCTGATTCTTTCTCTCACGACCCCATTTTGTTGTGGTGTTTTGGTGCAGAAAAAGATTTGAAAAATTTGCCATTTTCTTCATCAAAATTCTTCAATGAAGTATTTTGAAAATTCCCTTCCATGATCACTTCTAATTGATTACAATTTTGGCAGATTGTTCATTTTGGACTACTTGGCATAGTTTTTAAATGCCTTAAAAGGCTTCATTTTTATTTGCCAAAATAAGTCCAAGTGAACCTTGAGTAATCATCAACATAACTAGTCATATTGAGTTCCACCAAGACTTTGGTTCTTTGATGGACCAACAAATCCATATGTTCAATTGTAGTGGTCTAGAAGTTGAAATGACATTTTTAGGTTGAAAGAACTTTTGTTTGTTTGCCTTTTTTGACAAGCTCACATATTTATCCTTATAAATTATTTTTGGTAAAGCTACAACAAGATCATGCCCTTGACCAAATTGTTTAAAATGATCCATGTGAATATGAGCAAATCTCTTATCCATAGCCAAGCATCATTATTGTCGCTTACCAAAAGACATTTCATTTCAAGGTGGTAAATCTTCAAAATTAAGTATTAAAATCGTTTTGAAACGCTACCAACAAACTGAGTTTCATTTTGTAGCTCATTTGGGATGACGCACTCATCTTATTAAAAAACTATCTTGTATCCTTTGTCACAAAAGCTGGCTGATGCTTATGAAGATTATGTTTTAGACCTTCAACATATAGAAGACATCTTCAATTGAGGGAGATGGTGCTGTACCAACTTTTCCAATGGCCTTAAATTTTCCTTTGTTGTTGTCTCCATTTATATACAGTGTCCCTTTGATCAAGTGATTTAAAAGCTGAAAATTTTGTTATATCACCGTCATTGTTGTTGGACAGCAGCCACGTATCCAAGTTACCACTATGTGAAGTCTTTTGTTTGCTTACCTTACAATATTGAAATCAAAACTTTATTTAGGTACCCAATGTGCTTTGGTCCTTGATGGTTAGTACCTTTCTTTTTACCCATATGAATGACCTTTTGGAACACTAATGTTTCTAATATGACATGTATTAGGTGTATGACGCATGAAGACCACAATAAGAACAAGTAGGATTAAATCTACTATTAGTAACATATGTATGGGATTTATTTTGAATAATTTTCTTATTATAAAGATCATCCTTTTTCATAACTATAATCTTTTCTTGATTAGATTGACTACTTGCTTTAACAAAAATAGTTTTGTTCAAATTTGGTTTATCAAATTTTGAGTATCCATGACCACTTTTATCATTTGAGTATCTTTGCATGTTTAGAACATTTTCCAATCCTAATTGTCCCTTTTCGTACCGTTCAACCACTCTATTTAATTGAACAATTTTGAAAGAGAGGGATTCACATTTATTGCATGCAGAATTCTGTTTTAGTTTTTCTGAATTTTTCTCCATACTATCAACTTTTTCTTGTAAACTTGAGATTTGTTTCTTTTGTGTTGATACTAGTTTACACAGATTTTTACATTCAATAAGTAATTCTTTTATTGCGTTTTGAGCATCATTGTATTCTATAATTAATTCATTATTAGTCTTATTATAATGAGGAGAGTCTATATTACTAACCTCTTCATCATCTGATTGATGCGAGGCCATTAATGCAACATTGGCGCATTCTTCACTTTCTGTTTCTGAAGATGAACTTACTTCATTGTCTTCCCAAGCTATGTATGCTTTCTTGAAGTCTTTCTTTCTGTTGAAATTCTTCTTAGCAAGGTTTGGGCAGTCTGCTTTAATATGTCCTTGTTTTCCACATTCGAAGCAAGTGAAATTTTGATTTGATGTAGAATTATCTTTCTTCTTGAAGCTTTTCTTTTTGAATGTTCTATCGTTTTTAAGAAATTTACCAAATTTCTTAACAAGAAGGATAATATTTTCATCTTCATCTGAATCATTATCTTTGCTTTGTTCTCTTGATTCGGTCTTTAAAGCAATATTTTTGTTCTTCTTTTCTTGACTTTCATTTTGTTCTAGCCTTCCGAGTTCGATTTCATGCTCTTGAAGTTTTCCAAATAGTGCAGAAAGAGACATCTTGGATAGTCTTTTCTTTTCCGATATTGCTGTAACTTTTGGTTGCCATGCCCTTGTCAATGACCTTAGTACTTTTAGATTTAGTTCATCATTTGTGAAGATTTTTCCGAGTGCTGTCAAATGATTGGTTAAATGGGAGAACCTTTTCTGTAAATCTAGAATAGATTCTCTGGGCTGCATGCGAAATAACTCATATTCTTGTGATAGTGTGTTGAGTTTGGATCTTTTTACCTCAATGGTACCTTTGTGAGTTACTTCCAACGTATCCCATATTTCTTTTGCTGTTTTACAGTGAGATATGCGGAAAAACTCATCCATTCCTAGTGCAGATTGTAATATATTCTTAGCCTTTTTATCAAACAATACTTTCCTTTTGTCATCATCTGTCCATGAGCCTTTTATCTTAACTTCTTCTTTATTATTGATAACTGTTGTTGGAACATAGGGACCGTTTTCTACCGCTTCCCATATATCATCTCCTTGTGCCTCAAGGTATGCCTGCATGCGTATCTTCCAGAAATCATAATGTTCTCCAACAAAACATGGTGGCTTGGTACTGCTACCACCATCTCTAAAAACAGGTTGTGCGGAAGCCATGAGTAATTGATCGAGGAATAAGTTACCTTAACCTACTCTGATACCAATTGTAAGTATGAAAGTACGCCTAAGAGGGGGGGTGAATTAGGTGTTAGTAAATTTTTTTGTTTTTAGTGATATGGTAATCAGATTTTCTGAGTTTAAGAACAAGGCTTAATAAAAATTGCAGTAAGTAAATGAACACGTTAAGATTTATCCTGGTTCCCCTTATAACCAAGAGTACGTCCAGTCCTCTTGCACACCACAAGAGATTAATCCAATACTTGTCAGAAAATGTACAATTCCCACCCTGGGATTCTTGCTACAAAACTTCTAACAATACTTCTAAGATAGCACACCACTATCTTACTTGTACAAATGATACAATAAGGTTTGAATAAATCTAAGATGTGGTATATTGATAAACAACTCAATAGTAATTCAAGTACTTGAGAACTTTTAGAATGATATGAAAATCTAATGCAAGTACTTAGAAAAATCAGAATTTTGTTCAAAGTTGTTTTATGAATTAATTCAAGGATGGTTGATTTATGATCTGAAGTTATGGGGTATTTATACTCCATAAAACATCCTTTCAGATTCGTGGCCATTGATCCAAAAGGTTTGATGAAAAATTACAATGTTCTAGAGGCATTCCAGATCTGAAAAATTGTAATGTTTCTAGGTGTATTCGAATACAGTATATGTGTATTCGAATACACGTCTTTGTAACATTCAAAAAATTCAAATTTTACATCTTGTATTCGAATACACATCAGTGTAGTCGAATACAGATTAATGTATTTTAGCCTCTGACTTAACTTGTATTCGACTACATATGGGTGTAGTCGAATACACTTGGCCACTGACTTAGCTTGTAGTCGACTACAGATGGGTGTAGTCGAATACACTTGGCCACTGACTTAGCTTGTATTCGACTACAGATGAGTGTAGTCGAATACACCCTTTAACGTTTTGCCTCTGACTTAAGTTGTATTCGAATACAACATGGTGTATTCGAATACACTTATGCAAATTGTTAAAAATATGATTTTAAATGATTTGTTAATGTTGTTTTTGATTTTCGAAAACATGTTAAATGCATATGTAAATATGAATTGTTCTCAAGTATTTGAACTATTGATTTGTATCATATACCTTTACATTTAATCATTTATTATTTGGATTTGGAAGCTTATTCAAGATGGTTTGATCTTCTTTTTGATCTTGCTGCATTGTCCATAGTTGGTGGTCTTGTCATCATCAAAAACATGTAGTTTACAAAAGTACAGCAACCTCGATCATCAGTCAAAAAGCTCACACCTCGACCATCAGTCACCAAGGTTCAACAACTGAGAGTTCTTATCTTCAAGGATTGGTTGTCGGTTGAAATTTACAAATTCATAGATGACATTATTAACATGGGCGAGGATGGTAATTGTGGATATCGTGCAGTTGCAGCTTTACCTGGAATGAGTGAGAACTCTGGGGCATTCATTCATCAAGAGTGTGTGGTAGAACTTCAAGAAATTATGTAAATTACGCGAGATCGCGTATCCATCAACTACGTCGATGTGTCCACCTGTTGACAAGGTTAAAACAAAGGGTGCACCTAAAAAAGGCAAAAGTAAGGTATCAAAAAGAGATAAATCAACCAAGCGTCATCCATCTTGGTGGGAGTATGTGGATGCAAGTGTTCGATGCAGTGGCACAAATGCATGTAGTACTTTAACATCTAATAAAGTACAACAACCTCGATCATCAGTCAAAAAGCTCACACCTCGACCATCAGTCAGCAAGGTTCAACAACCGAGAGTTCTTATCTTCAAGGCTTGGTTGTCGGTTGAAATTTACAAATTCATAGATGACATTATTGACATGGGCGAGGATGGTAATTGTGGATATCGTGCAGTTGTAGCTTTATTTGGAATGAGTGAGAACTCTTGGGCATTCATTCGTCAAGAGTGCGTGGTAGAACTTCAGGAATTTATGTCTATACGAATAATAATGTGGAAATTTGTGTTAAACAACTTATACACAATGTGTATGTCGAACATGTTGCATACTTAGGATAGGATGACATCCACGAAAGAGAATGTGATGGCTTCGAAATTTTACTTGGTTTTTCGTCGCATTATAATCACTTTAACTAATCCACAAAACATTTTTTTCCACTTGAAGTCAACCACCAACACCTATTTCAGATCACCGTAGATAGTTATTGCATTTGTTAATAACTGTCATTTGGTGCAGTAATTATTTTTCCAACTTAGAACGGTCCATTTAACCTTTAATGTCATATTTAATAAATTTTAAAATTTATTATTTTAACAGGTTTATTTAAAGTCAAATTATCCTATACCACCACCAAGTAATTTGTGGAGAAAATATTGCACAAAAGAAGCACACCAGTGGAAATTTATTTACAATGATCACATTCAACATTGGTAAATACATTAACACTGAAGAATGCACCGGTGATGGGGATATGCAACAGAGAGGACACATCGTCCAATGTAATTTTCATTTCTCCAATAGGGAGATGAAAACTATTGGTGTCACAATGCCACTTCTCTACGAATGCAAAAATGATCCCTTTGTCGATCATTTCGTAACTGCATTTTAGTAAAGAGTACAATCCCGATCTTTTAACCAGTGCTCAACCTCTTCATGCTAAATAACATCTTCTTTTAATTTTTTTCCCATTGCTAAACACCCTTAATTCTCTTCGATCTTGAAATTAATTAAGTGAAAAAATATAAGTTAAAAATATATAATTTAACTTAATTTGATTGAGAAAATTACCACGCCATCATAGAGTCGAGTCGCCACATGATCGTCGAATGTTCTAACGACAGAACTATCAATCGGACCACCAGGATATCCACCATCCTATGCAGGTTCATCTACATCAGCTGGTTGAGCTCCATGTTGGGCTTCGGGTTGGGATTCTTCTTGTTGCTGCTGTACTCATCGTTGTTGTGCCCTTGCAGAAGCAGTTGGCCTAACACGACGACTCTTCGCATTAGAAGTGCCTTCGTTAAATATAACATGACCCTCTCTATCAGTAAACATAGTGCGCACCATATCTGCAAAAAAAAAAATGTAAACAATAAT
>PGWS01020281.1:0-13915 GCA_002896235.1 Cicer reticulatum
TTGGTTCGTTTTCGTGAGGGACCTACTGCTGCATGTTTGGTGCGTGGTCCTCGTTTGCGAGCATCCATGGGGAGAAGGTGTACTTTTGGTGAAAGTGGGTTTTAGAGAAAATGTGAGAGTTGTGAGAGATTTGAAGAGGGATGACAAGAAGGAAGTAAAGAGTAATGGATTTTGTTAGGTTGGGTGAATGGGTAAGTAAGTGGAAGGAGGATGGATGGGTTTGGGAGAGAAGAGAGAAGAAACTTAGGGCTGTATTCGAATACCAAGTGAAAAACCCTAACTTATGTGTAGCAGCTTTTATATCTGGGCAAAAACGCGAAGGTGTATTCGACTACACCTTCTTGTATTCGAATACACATTTTTCTGGGAACGTGTATTCGACTACACATCCTTTGTATTTGAATACAGGAAATCTGGGAAAGTTTGTATTCGAATACAGACCGTTGTATTCGACTACATAAGCACAGTTTTGCTTAAAAACTCAGTTTTTAAATGAAAGATTGCATCATGTTAATACACCACAAATTCCATTATATCAACAAAGCAATATAATCAATAAGACATAAGAGATATGGCAAACTATGTATTCATGCAATGGTTAAAGATCATTTTCACTCAAAATACCAAGTTCTCTTTCGGATTTTTAAAAATGTTTGTCTTTAGGTAACGGTTTTGTAAATAATATATCCGGCCAATTGATTGCGTGTATCAACAAATGTTACTCAACATATTACCTTTAAGTACATGATCCCGTAGAAAATTATGTTGGAATATCGATGTGTGTTAGTTTCTGGAGTGCATGGTTGGATTCTTTGAGATGTTTTGATTGCGCTTGTGTTATCACATCTTAAGGGAATGCATCCGAGATCAACTCCATCCATAGTCATGTAATTGCTGTTTGAGCCAGAGAATCTGGGCACAATCAGCTTTCCTGCTGCAATATATTCAGCTTCAGCAGTACTAAGTGCAACACAAGCTTGCTTTTTACAAGACCATGAAACAAGGGCATTTCTAAGACATGACATGTGCCATTGGTGCTTTACGGTCTGTGTTTGCAATCGCCGCATAATCCGAATCAGAGTATCCTACTAGTGCTACATATTGCTAGCTTTGTGGATATTCCATAGGCCTTGTTTGTTGTTCCTTTCAGATACTATCATAATTCTTTTAACAGCTACTAGATGTGATTCTTTCGTGTATCTGCCTGAAATCTTGCACACAAACAAGACACTAAACGTGATATCTGACCGGAAACTGGCCGTTAGATATAGTTAATGATGCCAATCATACTCTCGATACTATTGGATATGTCGATGGAAATTCATGATTGCATCTTTATCAACATATAGTTGCGGAGTCCTCCATGTGGAGTGTACTTTCTTATGCAATTCTCCATTGTCATAGAATTCTTTAGTAATCTTTGTACGCAATATTTGGTCTGTGATTGATGAATGATTTCGTTGCTCAAGTTGGCTTGATATGAAGTCATAGGAAGTATAGTTTAATTTTCCCATCATAGGACATTTCGAATTCTCCTTGCATTATTGAAGAGAATTCCTTCACATATGTCCTTGATGTTGATCCAAATATTATATCATCACATAAATTTGAACCGAATAATATGTGACCATTTCTCTTTTGACAATGTACCGTTTATCAACTTCTCTCCTTTGTTAAATCCTCGTTCACATAAAAAGGGTGCTTAATCTGTCACTAACCAAGCTCTTGGAGCTTTGTTATAGACCATCAAAAGAGTCCTTTTTCAATTTGTAAACGTGTGAGGGATTTTTGGAATCTTTCAAATCCAGGGGGCTGCTTGACATAGAAACTCTTCATTTATGTACCCATTGATGAAATACACTCTTCACGTCCATTTGATATAGCTCAAAATTCATGGAGCAAGCATATGCAATAGTAGACGTATTGCCTCTAACCTTGCACCGGAGCATAATGTTTATCAAGTCTATCCCTACCTCTTGATATGTATCCTTGAGCAACCCAATCTTAGCTTTGTTAGCGAACAACTATGCCATTCTCATCTAGTTTATTTTGAACACCCATTTTGTACCAATGATGTGTTTATTTCCAGGATTAGAGACAAGTTCCCAACTTGCTCTTATTTCGTGATTGATCTGAGTTCTTCTTGCTATGGCAATTATCGGCATTGATCATGTTAAGTGCTTCACCAATTTTGAAGGGGTCGATTTGAGAAACAAACGCCATGTTTAAGGCAGCATCTGCATGCAATTTTAATAAACCTTGTTGTGACTCCTATTATTTATATCACTATGATGCTCTGTCATAGGTGATAATCTATGGGTTCTCCATTCTTAGGAAAGTAACTTTCATCACTTATGCCTTTCAGTATTGAATCCCACTTTCTTGTTGAGTTCTTTGGCTTAGAGGATCATTGCCTTTCATAAACATCATCATCATCATCAAAAGAAATAATATTTTCTTCTTGTTATGGGATTAGTTTTCAATCAAAGGTTACATGCATTGATTCTTCAAATAATAAGGTTCTTTATATTAAAAATTCTAAATGCTTTACTAGATAAAAGAGTAACCGAGGAACCTATACCATTCATATAGCTTTTTCATCTGAAATTTTCCAAGGTTATCTTTACCATTATTTAACACAAAACACTTACATCCAAAAATGTGAAAGTGAGAGATATTGGGTTTTCTACCTTTGTAAAGTTCATATGGAGTTTTCTTAAGAATTGGCCTAATAATTACCCGGTTGGAAACATAGCATGCTGTGTTTACAGCATCTGCCCAAAAGTATTTTGGTAGATTTGAGTCACTTAGCATAGTTCTAGCAAGCTCTATCAAGGATCTATTCTTTCTCTCAACGACCCCATTTTGTTGTGGTGTTCTTGGTGCAGAAAAATTGTGAAAAATGCCATTTTCTTCACAAAATTCTTCAAATGAAGTATTTTGAAATTCCCTTCCATGATCACTTCTAATTGATACAATTTTGGCAGATTGTTCATTTTGGACTAGCTTGGCATAGTTTTTAAATGCCTTAAAAGCTTTCATTTTTATTTTGCCAAAAATAAGGTCCAAAGTGAACCTTGAGTAATCATCAACAATAACTAGTCCATATGAGTTTCTCACCAAGACTTTTGGTTCTTGATGCCGACCCAAACAAATCCATAATGTATCCAATTGTAGATTGGTCTAGAAGTTGAAATGACATTTTTAGGTTTGAAAGAACTTTTTGTCTTGTTTGCCTTATCTTACAAGACGTCACATAATTTATCCTCTTATAAATTTAATATTTTGGTAAGCCTACAACAAATCATGACTTGACCCAAAATTTGGTTTAAATGATCCATAGTGAATATGAGCAAGATCTCTTATGCCATACCAAGCCAACTCATTATTGTCGCTTACCAAAAGACCATTTCATCTTTTCAAGGATAAATCTTCAACAATTAAGTATGAAAATGTTTTTGAAACGCTACCGAACAAACTGAGTTTCATTTGTAGCTTCATTTTGGATGACGCACCTCATCTTTATTAAAAACTATCTTGTAATCCTTTGTCACAAAGCTGGTGATGCTTTATGAAGAGATTATGTATTTAGACCTTCACACATATAAAGACATCTTCAAATTGAGGAGATGTTCTTTAATTTCCAACATACAACTTTTCCAATGCCCTAATTAATTTTTTCCTTTGTTGTTGTCTCCATATTATACTACATGTCTTCCCATTTGACTCAAGTGTTTAAAGTTGAAAATTTTGTTATACACCCGTCATGTGTTTGGAGCAGCACACTATCCAAGACCACAGTTTGAAGTCTTTTAATGTTTTGCTTACCTACAAATATTGAAATCAAACTATTATAGGTACCCAATGTGCTTTGGGTCCTTGATGGTTTAGTACCTTTCTTTACTCATATGAAATACCTTTTGGAACACTAATGTTCTAATATGACATGTATTAGGGGTATGACCATGAAGACCACAATAAGAAACAAGTAGGATTTAAATCTACTATTAGTAACATATGTATATGCAGAGATTTATTTGAGAATAATTTTTTATTTATATAAGATCATCCTTTTTCATAACTATAATCTTTTCTGATTAGATTGAATACTTGCTTTAACAAAATAGTTTGTTCAAATTTGGTTTATCAAATTTTGAGTATCCATGACCACTTTTATCATTTGAGTATCTTGCATGTATTAGAACATTTCAATCCTAATTGTCCCTTTTCGTACCGTTCAACCACCATTTAATTGAACAATTTTGAAGAGAGGGATTCACATTTATTGCATGCAGAATTCTGTTTTAGTTTTTCTGATTTTTTCTCCATACTATCAAACTTTTTCTTGTTAAACTTGAGCATGTTGTTCATTTGTGTTGATACTAGTTTACACAGATTTTACATTCAATAAGTAATTCTTATTATTGCGTTTTGAGCATCATTTATTCTATAATTAATTCATTATTAGTCTTATAAATAATGAGGAGAGTCTATATTACTAACCTCTTCATCATCTGATTGATGCGAGGCCATTAATGCAACATTGGCGCATTCTTCACTTTCTGTTTCTGAAGATGAACTTACTTCATTGTCTTCCCAAGCTATGTATGCTTTCTTGAAGTCTTTCTTTCTGTATAAATTCTTCTTAGCAAGGTTTGGGCCAGTCTGCTTTAATATGTCCTTGTTTTCCACATTCGAAGCAAAGTGATATTATTGATTTGATGTAGAATTATCTTCTTCTTGAAGCTTTTCTTATTGAATGTTTCTATCTTTTTAAGAAATTTACCAAATTTCTTAACAAGAAGGATAATATTTTCATCTTCATCTGAATCATTATCTTTGCTTTGTTCTGCTTGATTCGGTCTTTAAAGCAATATTTTTGTTCTTTCTTTTGTTGACTTTCATTTTGTTCTATCGGCCTTCCGAGTTCATTTTCATGCTCTTGAAGTTCCTTTTCCACTTAGTGCAGAATTAGAGACATCTTGGATAAGTCTTTTCTTTTCCGATATTGCTGAACTTTTTGGTTGCCATGTCAGCTTCGGTCAATGACCTTAGTACTTTTTAGAGTTTAGTTCATCATTTGTGAAGATTTTCCGAGTGCTGTCAAATGATTTGTAAAATGGGAGAACCTTTCATCTGTAAATCTAGAATTAGATCTCCGGGGCCTGCATGCGAAATAACTCATATCTTCTTGTGATAGTGTGTTGAGTTTGGATCTTTTACCTCAATGGTACCTTCGTGAGTTACTTCCAACGGTATCTACTCCATATATTCTTTTGCGAGTAACAATTTTTTTACAGTGAGATATAAGCGGAAAAACTCATCCTTCCTAGTGTAAGAGCTGTAATATCATTCTTAGCCTTTTTATCAAACAATACTTAACCTTTTGTCATCCATCTGTCCATGAGCCTTGATATCTTGAAACTTCTTCTTTATTATGATAACTGTTGTTGGAACATAGGGAGACCGTTTCTACCGCTTCCCACATATCACTCCTATGTGCCTTCAAGGTACTGTTCATGCATACGCGTATCTTCCAGAAATCATAGTGTTCTCCAACAAAAATCATGGTGGCTTGTACAGTATGACAATGTAAAGCTTCATTCTCAAAACTTGTGACCATCTCTATAAAGACAGGTAGTAGCGGAACCCATGAGTAATTGATCGAGGAAGTAAGTTACCTTAACCGTACTCTGACTACCACATATGTAAGTATAATCGTACGCCTAAATGAGGGAGGGGGGTGAATTAGGTGTTAGTAAATTTTCTTTGTTATTTAGTGATATGGTAATCAGATTTTCTGAGTTTAAGAACAAGGCTAATAAAATTGCAGTAAGTAAATGAACACGTTAAGATTTAATCATGGTTCCCCTTATAACCAAGGGTACGTCCAGTCCTCTTGCACACCACAGAGATTAATCTACTACTTGTCAGAAAATGTACAATTCCCACCCTGGGATTCTGTGCTACAAAACTTCTAACAATACTTCTAAGATAGCACACCACTATCTTACTTGTACAAATGATACAATAAGGTTTGAAATAAATTTAAGATGTGGTATATATTTGAATAAACAACTCATCAATAGTAATTCAAGTAATTGAGAATTTTAGAAATGATATGAAAATCTTAATGCAATGTACTTAGAAAAATACAGAATTTTGTTCTAAAAGTTGAATTTTTATGAATTAATTCAAGGATGGTTGATTTTTGATCTGAAGTTATGGGGTATTTTATACTCCAAAAAAACATCCTTTCAGATTCGTGGCCATTGATCCAAAAGGTTTGATGAAAAAATTACAATGTTCTAGAGGCATTCCAGATCTGAAAAATTGTAATGTGTTTCCAGGTGTATTCGAATAACAGTGTATGTGGTATTCGAATACACGTCTTTGAACATTCAAAAAATTCAAATTTTACATCTTGTATTCGAATACACCATCAGTGTAGTCGAATACAGATTAATGTATTTAGCCTCTGACTTAACTTGTATTCCGCTACATATGGGTGTAGTCGAATACACTTGGCCACTGACTTAGCTTGTAGTCGACTACAGATGGTGTGTAGTCGAATACACTTGGCCACTGACTTAGCTGTGTATTTCGACTAGCAGATGAGTGTAGTCGAATCACACCCTTTAACGTTTGCCTCTGACTTAAGTTGTATTCGATATACAACATGGTGTTATCCGTATTGATTACACTTATGCAAATTGTCATAAAAGAAATGATTTTAAGATGATTGTGTTATTTGTTTTTGATTATTAGATAAACAGTTAGAGTGCATTATGTAAATATGTGTATGTTGGTTCTTAAGTATTTGAACTATTGATTATTATCATATACTTTCCATTCTTAAATCATATGTATTTAATTTGGATATGGAAGCTTATCAATAGATGGTTATGATCTTCTTTTTTGATCTTGCTGGATTGTCCATAGTTGGTGGTCTTGTCATCATCAAAACATGTAGTTTGAGACAGAGATGACTATTCCACCTGACTGATCATTCATCAGAGTCAACAAGGCTCACACACTCGACCATCATCAGTCACCACGGTTCCAACAACTGAGAGTTCATATCTTCAAGGATTCGGTGTCGGTTGAAATGTTACAATAATTCATAGATGACATTATAACATGGGCGAGGAGAAATGTGAGGATATCGTATGAGATATATGCAGCTTTACTTGGAATGAGTGAGAACTGGGGCATCATCGTGCATAAGAGTGTGTGGTAGAACTTCAGAAATTATATAAGTTTGCGCGAGTACACTCGCGTATGCTCATCACTACGTCGATGTTCCAGCTGTTGACAAGGTTAAAACAAAGGTGCACCTAAAAAAGGCAAAAGTAGGTATCAAAAAAGATAAACTCACTAACCAAGCGTCATCCACTTTGGTGGGAGTATGTGTGCAAGTGGTTTGATGCAGTGGCCACGTAAATGCATGAAGTACTTTACATACTATAAAGTACAACACTCGATCATTCAGATTCAACAGCTCATCAACACTCGACCATGCAGTCAAAGGTTCAACAAGGATGAGTTCTTATATCAATCTGGTGTCGGTTGAAAATATACAAATTTCATAGATGACATTATTGACATGTGGCGAGTGGAAATGTGGATATAAAAAGTGAGCTATGGAATGATGAGATCTTCACTCGTCAAGAATGCGTGAGAACTTCACGAATTGTATGGTCTATTCCGAGCGAGATGGTAATTGTTGCAGTAAATAATATTACACAATGTGTTGTCGAACAGTTGCACTTTGATAACATCAACAGCTATGAGATATGTGATTGCTTTGATATTTAACTCTCTTTCGTCGCATTATCATTACGATCACAAAACAGTGAGTCCACTTAGAAGTCAACCACCAACATTATCAGTCTATGAAAGTTATTAACGAGATAAATCATATGGTGCAGGACAAATTTGTGTACTACAACTTCATACACAATGTGTATGTCATTTAATAAATTTAAATTTATTATTTTAACAGGTTTATTTAAAGTCAAATTATCCTATACCACCACCAAGTAATTTGTGGAGAAAATATTGCACAAAAGAAGCACACCAGTGGAAATTTATTTACAATGATCACATTCAACATTGGTAAATACATTAACACTGAAGAATGCACCGGTGATGGGGATATGCAACAGAGAGGACACATCGTCCAATGTAATTTTCATTTCTCCAATAGGGAGATGAAAACTATTGGTGTCACAATGCCACTTCTCTACGAATGCAAAAATGATCCCTTTGTCGATCATTTCGTAACTGCATTTTGTAAAAGAGTACATCCCGATCTTGTTGCATGCTCAATCTCAGTAACATCTTTTTTGTTTATTTCCATTTAGAGTCTGTGTGTTCACTTCGATCGTGAACGAATTAAGTTGAAAAAGGATAGTTAAAATAATAACGAACTTCATCACAGTGAGAAAATTGCCATTAGAGTCATCGCCCACAATACGAAGTTCTATACGACAGAACTATCAATCGGACCCACCCCTATGATCACCATCATATGCAGGATCACATCAGCTGGATGAGCTCTGCTTACCGAGCTTCGGTGTTGGATTCTTCTTGTTGCTACTGTACTCATCGCTTGATTGTGCCTTGCAGAAGCAGTTGGCCTAACACGACGACTCTTCGCATTAGAAGTGCCTTTCAGTTAAACTATAACATGACCTCTCTATCAGTAAACATAGTGCGCACCATATCTGCAAAAAAAATGTAAACAATCCTCTACGTGAACTCAATGTCAAACACTTACGTAAACTCGTTTTAATCTTTATATTTTACGTGAACTCAGTTAACGTATGTATATTATTACATATTAGTGAACTCAGATCACTTAAACAGTACGTGAACCAGTTCACGTACGTTACTGGGTTTTGAAAACTGATTCACGATATGTTACTGGTTTTTGAAATTGAGTTTTCGTACTGAACTGAGTTACGCGTAACGTTTCTGGGTTTAAGGCTGCGAAGGTTTTCTCATCCTCAAAAAATGGATACTTTTTTTCTTCAATTTTTCTGGCATTGCATTCATTAAACTCAGATGACAACAAGACACAAACACAACACAACAAAACAAGGTTGATTATTACTTTACTATTGTATGTCACACACAATGAGTAACATTCTGATGAATCTATAGGTGATGATTGAGTTAAATTGAAGATGGTTGATGATGAATGCTAATGAAGATGAGTGAGTATAATAAGATGATTATTGAACAAAATGAAGAAGATGAAGAAGATGAACAATGAAGATGATGAATATAGAATGAAGAGGAAGAAGATGAGTTATATGTTAATGAAGTGGAAGAAGATTGAAATAAAGGGAAAGGTAATTTGGGCATTTTGATTTTTTTTACATTTGAGGGGTGTGGGTAGTAATTTAGAGGGTGCTGGTAGCAATAGTGAAAAATTAATGAGAACACATGAGAATGCGTGGGCCCATTCATAAGTCCAATTTTATCTTATTTTTGTCAAAAAAGTCTATATTTAATATTTAAAGATACGATATTTTCTGAATTTACATTCTAAATTTGATTTTAAAATATGATATTCCTCAAAAGTATGAAGACTTTTTTAATGATTTTCCTCAAATTGTTGTCACACTTTGTTAAGCTCATTATCTCTACTTAGGTGTCATATTTAGAAATTGATTTTTTTTTCTATAAAAATCATTTAAGTATCAATATTGGAATAAAATAAAAAATATTTATTTAGCAATACCAATGATTAGTAAATAATATTAATTTAATTAAAATATATTGTTGATTTCTGGAATTTAAATTATTTTTTATAAATTTTTAAATATTGGAAATTGTATTTAATTTGAGAAACCGTACAAGTACTATTATTTTAAAAAATAATATATTTCAAGATTTGAGCTTAAAAATCTCGTTTGTAATTTTTCTTTTATAATAATAAATTAATTAATTTATTTCTAGTGATTAGTAATAAATTATTTTAGTCTCAATTTTGTTAATTTTGACATCAAATATGGTATAGTAAATTATTTGTTTTCTCGGTGTAATTCTCATTTGTAAAATATTATAATTTTTTTTAGCAATTTTTAAGGTGATTTAAATTTTGTCATCCTTTATTGTGTTAATATTAGCTAAAATTTCATATTTTGATATTACGGTTTTCTTAACATATGAATTGTTCGAGATGACAGTGTAAAAGATCTCGTTTAGACTTTAGATCCTAAAGTCTTTAAAGTTTTGTAATTCTAAGTTCAAGAATGATTGTTACACTCTAAGAGGTTAATCGAAATTTAACTATTTATCCTGTAATGATTAATTATTATATAATTGCTTATAAGAAGAAATTTGATTATGATATTTACTATTCCTTTTGATATTATAAATGGTGTAATTATGTATATATAGAATGACTCTTTTTCAGAATATTTTAAAATTATGAACTCTACAATATATAAAGTTTTATTATTTTGAGAATTCTATTCAATTTCAATATATAATTATTTTAAATTTTTATATACCAATTAAAATCTAAGGACTGCCTAATAAAATTCTTTTAAGCGTGCCCTATTCTTATTTGAATATGACTGTCGTGTTAAATATAATTTTATGCATGATACTATTTTATCATATTCTATTAAGCATAATTATTCTTAATGTGTATTATTGTAATCTTACTTATCGTGAATACCATTGTGCAAATTTTCTTAAGTTAAATAATTAAATTTATTTTAATTATAATAAATGCCATACAAGGATATATATTGTTCTTAAAGGTAGAATTGTGTGTGGTTGCTTGATGAGTCTCCTTCGGTTCTTGTTTTTAAGCATTTTGTTATCAATTTTATTTCAAGTTTCAATTATTTTTATAGTCTATTTAATAAAGAAAACGAATTTGAATCTTATTGGATCATTTTGGTTATTTTGCCACTAACCCTTTCTAAATAGAGAAATTGTCGAAGTATATTATTCTAGTTTTGATGTTAAAGGTCAATTATATTATGGAACGAATACCTGAGAAGTTATAGAGAATTACTGCTGACACAAGGTGAATCTTAGAGTGCAAAATTATCTTTCATTGAAGTCTGGAGCACATCAAGAAAAAGTAAGGGTGCAATGCGCAACAATTAATTTCTGAGTGATCAAAGCATTTGAGGCACATATTTTTAGGTTTTTACTTTGACATTTTAAAAGTTCTTTATAGTTTACATTAATTTTTTAGCTTGTTTCTAAACTTTGCGTCGAAATTGAATTTTAATTTTATTATTTTCATATTGATCCATGCTCACTCTGTAGGCCATAACTTGAGCTCTAGATATCGGATTGACGCATGCAAGCAATCTTTGGAAAGCTAAAAATCAGAGCTATAACTTTTGTGTTGGAATAAAAGCTCAATGTCCAACTTCATGGGGTTCAAATTGCAGATTTCCTGATCAGTTTTTCTTGTAATAATTATTAAGTAGTGGGATACTTTTTTTACAAGCCCAGAAAAACGAGTACAATATATTCGGAGTTTTCTTCTATTTTAGGCAAGTTGTTTTCGGATTTCGGATTGAGAAACATATAAACACTTTTTAATTTATTTTCATGGAAGGCTAATTTTCTCTCAAACTAATCCATTGTTTCAGAGTTTCATCAACACCTTGAGATTCAGGTTATAATTTTAATTTCACTTTATGATTCTATTTCTCTTTAATCGATTATATTTTTGTTATAATTGCTTAATTCAAATTTCAATAGGATTGATTAAATTAGTTTGACATAATTCGGTTTTCGTATATAAATGATTATAGTTTTGTGAACGCTTGATCCGTTAACGGTAGTGGAACATTGATGATTGTGATGCACTTAATCTATCAAAAGAATATGAATCTCACATAAGGTTGGATATACACATTGTGTGATCAAGTTATATATGTCAAATAGGAATAGAGTCATGGTTTATAAAATTAAACTCGTTGATAGAATAATGTGATAGGTCTAGAAACTCGAACAATGACATTAATCGTTTTCCTTAATTTGTTGTGACAATAAACAACTTTATAAACTCACCCTTTCTATGATTCTGAGTCATCAATCCTTGCTAATTATATCATACAGAAGTCCTTGCGAAACGACCGAGTTTATTCTTATCAGTTTTATTACTGTATTTGACTCGTGTGTGACACAGATCACGAGACAACTCCCACCTCTAAGCATACACAGTTTGCCAAATGCATGGCACAAGCTCTGCGAGCGAGTTAAAAAGAGGTAGCACATTACGAATTGTATGTGCAATGTGCAAGCATACGTTTCCAGATTCTATTTAAGCCAAAAAGCATTATTTTATTACGGTTTTAATTTTTTGGATGCAAAGGAGGATACAACTACACCATATAGTCTTTGTGCAATCTCTATGTGTAATTTTCTTTTTTCTCTGTATTGTTTATGAAATGTTATGAGTAGATAATTTACTCATTGATTAGGAAATAAATGAACCATCTTGAATCTATATAATTTTGTTTTCTTATGCCTATTTATGCAATTAAAACATGTTTGATTATTTATATATTCTTGTTCTTAATATTTTTTTCTGCTTGATCACCAAAAGATTGAACCTAGAAATTATTTCGTTATTGAGAAATAGACTATAATAACCAGCACCAAAATATATTTTCATGTTTCAATATTGTTATAGGACTAAAAAAATATTAATATGTGTCTAAGAAATTAACGATCGTACGTGTTTTGAGTAACAAGTTTGATCACCTAAGGAATTAAGGTTCGTTGTTATAAAGAAATTATTTTGAGCCAAAGAATTGATTTTAGTCTAATTTGTTAATTTTACATTATCAAATAAGTTAAATTGTTAAAATAGTGAATCAATAACTGCATGGTAAAAAGAAGGTGATTCAAATTCCCTAGTCATTTTTCTCATATTGAATTTTCTCAAATTATTTTCACGTTTGTTCGTAATTATCAACAAACTTATAAACCTTTTGTTATCTAAGTGTTTACGACGTTGTTGTGTTACTAAATTAATACCAATCCATATAGAGACGCTTTTATGAAGTACATTTGGCAAAGAATTGTCAAGTTTTTGAAACCCCTGCTAGGGATTGTTGATTAATTTATTTACAAGGAATTGTCAAGTTGTATTATGAATTGTCAAGTTGTATTATCAATATACAAGGAATTGTCAAGGGACCGCTGCTAGGAATTGTCAAGTTTTTGGAACTGCTGCTAGGAATTATCAAGTTGTATTATTGCATTCTTTATATTTTATGAATTATACTTCTCTACTAACAAGTTTCTCTGAGTTATGTAACAATGGTTGGTATTGAAAGTAAACTTTTGTATCAATTAAGGACAATATCCCTTAAGATAAAGTCATTGAATAGAAAGATTTATTTTAGAACAAATGTGATACAACAATTGCCTCAGTGATGCCATTTTTTGTGAACTAGGACAAAAAATGGTAATTGTGAATTTTATTCATCTTGTTATTTTTATGGGGAGGATCACCAAAGTGACCAATGCGAGGAGTCTAATTTCATTTAAAATATTGAACAAGAAGAGCATGAAGTTCACAAAATTGATTACAACTCTCAACTCAAAAACATTTTAAATGAATTGTTGAGGATCAATCAAACTTCGTTTGATAAATTTGAAATTCATTGTGAGAATCTAGAGGGGAAAGTAGTCAATTTTGAAAACAAGCTTGTTGAGATGAAACTAAACACAATGCATTTGTGTTAGATGGAGAAAATTTGAAAAACAAAAATAGCGGCACAAAAGAAAAGTCAAGGGTAGGACACTTAGATCTTTATGCGACATTTGAGATTCAATATTTGGCGACTAAAGAGAATAATCATTTATATGAGGATTTTTATTCTTCTCAACTATGGGAGATATATCCTATATGCCTAAT
>PGWS01020282.1:0-12390 GCA_002896235.1 Cicer reticulatum
ATTCTCATCTAGTTTATTTTTGAACACCCATTTTGTACCAATGATGTGTTTATTTCCAGGATTAGGAACAAGTTCCCAAACTTGGCTTCTTTCGAATTGATTGAGTTCTTCTTGCATGGCAAGTATCCATTGATCATCTTTAAGTGCTTCACCAATTTTGGAGGGTTCGATTTGAGAAACAAACGCCATGTTTAAGCAAGCATCTTGCAATTTTAACCTTGTTGTGACTCCTTTATTTATATCACCTATGATGTTGTCAATAGGGTGATATCTATGGGTTCTCCATTCTTTAGGAAGATCATCACTTTGCCTTTCAATATTGACTCCACTTTCTTGTTGAAGTTCTTTGCTTGGATCATTGCTTTCAAAAACATCATCATCATCACAAGAAATAATATTTTCTTCTTTTATGGGGTTAGTTTCATCAAAGGTTACATGCATTGATTCTTCAAATAATAAGGTTCTTTTATTAAAAATTCTAAATGCTTTACTAGATAAAGAGTAACCGGGAAATATACTTTCATTAGCTTTTTCATCAAATTTTCCAAGGTTATCTTTACCATTATTTAACACAAAACACTTACATCCAAAAATGTGAAAGTGAGAGATATTGGGTTTTCTACCTTTGTAAAGTTCATATGGAGTTTTCTTAAGAATTGGCCTAATAATTACCCGGTTGGAAACATAGCATGTTGTGTTTACAGCATCTGCCCAAAAGTATTTTGGTAGATTTGAGTCGCTTAGCATAGTTCTAGCAAGCTCTATCAAGGATCTATTCTTTCTCTCAACGACCCCATTTTGTTGTGGTGTTCTTGGTGCAGAAAAATTGTGAAAAATGCCATTTTCTTCACAAAATTCTTCAAATGAAGTATTTTGAAATTCCCTTCCATGATCACTTCTAATTGATACAATTTTGGCAGATTGTTCATTTTGGACTAGCTTGGCATAGTTTTTAAATGCCTTAAAAGCTTCATTTTTATTTGCCAAAAATAAGGTCCAAGTGAACCTTGAGTAATCATCAACAATAACTAGTCCATATGAGTTTCCACCAAGACTTTTGGTTCTTGATGGACCAAACAAATCCATATGTATCAATTGTAGTGGTCTAGAAGTTGAAATGACATTTTTAGGTTTGAAAGAACTTTTTGTTTGTTTGCCTTTTTGACAAGCGTCACATAATTTATCCTTTATAAATTTTATTTTTGGTAAGCCTACAACAAGATCATGCTTGACCAATTTGTTTAAATGATCCATGTGAATATGAGCAAATCTCTTATGCCATAGCCAAGCATCATTATTGTCGCTTACCAAAAGACATTTCATTTTCAAGGATAAATCTTCAAAATTAAGTATGAAAATGTTTTTGAAACGCTTACCAACAAACTGAGTTTCATTTGTAGCTTCATTTTGGATGACGCACTCATCTTTATTAAAAACTATCTTGTATCCTTTGTCACAAAGCTGGCTGATGCTTATGAGATTATGTTTTAGACCTTCAACATATAAGACATCTTCAATTGAGGGAGATGGTGCTGTACCAACTTTTCCAATGCCTAAAATTTTTCCTTTGTTGTTGTCTCCATATACTACATGTCCCTTTGACTCAAGTGTTAAAGCTGAAAATTTTGTTATATCACCCGTCATGTGTTTGGAGCAGCCACTATCCAAGTACCACATGTTTGAAGTCTTTTGTTTGCTTACCTACAAAATTGAAATCAAACTTTATTAGGTACCCAATGTGCTTTGGGTCCTTGATGGTTAGTACCTTTCTTTACCCATATGAAATGACCTTTTGGAACACTAATGTTTCTAATATGACATGTATTAGGTGTATGACCATGAAGACCACAATAAGAACAAGTAGGATTAAATCTACTATTAGTAACATATGTATGAGATTTATTTTGAATAATTTTCTTATTATAAAGATCATCCTTTTTCATAACTATAATCTTTACTTGATTAGATTGACTACTTGCTTTAACAAAAATAGTTTTGTTCAAATTTGGTTTATCAAATTTTGAGTATCCAAGACCACTTTTATCATTTGAGTATCTTTGCATGTTTAGAACATTTTCCAATCCTAATTGTCCCTTTTCGTACCGTTCAATCACTCTATTTAATTGAACAATTTTGAAAGAGAGGGATTCACATTTATTGCATGCAGAATTCTGTTTTAGTTTTTCTGAATTTTTCTCCATACTATCAACTTTTTCTTGTAAACTTGAGATTTGTTTCTTTTGTGTTGATACTAGTTTACACAAATTTTTACATTCAATAAGTAATTCTTTTATTGCGTTTTGAGCATCATTGTATTCTATAATTAATTCATTATTAGTCTTATTATAATGAGGAGAGTCTATATTACTAACCTCTTCATCATCTGATTGATGCGAGGCCATTAATGCAACATTGGCGCATTCTTCACTTTCTGTTTCTGAAGATGAACTTACTTCATTGTCTTCCCAAGCTATGTATGCTTTCTTGAAGTCTTTCTTTCTGTTGAAATTCTTCTTAGCAAGGTTTGGGCAGTCTGCTTTAATATGTCCTTGTTTTCCACATTCGAAGCAAGTGAAATTTTGATTTGATGTAGAATTATCTTTCTTCTTGAAGCTTTTCTTTTTGAATGTTCTATCGTTTTTAAGAAATTTACCAAATTTTTTAACAAGAAGGATAATATTTTCATCTTCATCTGAATCATTATCTTTGCTTTGTTCTCTTGATTCGGTCTTTAAAGCAATATTTTTGTTCTTCTTTTCTTGACTTTCATTTTGTTCTAGCCTTCCGAGTTCGATTTCATGCTCTTGAAGTTTTCCAAATAGTGCAGAAAGAGACATCTTGGATAGGCTTTTCTTTTCCGATATTGCTGTAACTTTTGGTTGCCATGCCCTTGTCAATGATCTTAGTACTTTTAGATTTAGTTCATCATTTGTGAAGATTTTTCCGAGTGCTGTCAAATGATTGGTTAAATGGGAGAACCTTTTATGTAAATCTAGAATAGATCTCTGGGCTGCATGCGGAAATAACTCATATTTCTTGTGATAGTGTGTTGAGTTTGGATCTTTTTACCTCAATGGTTACTTTGTAGTTACTTCCAACGTATATCCATATTTCTTTTGCTGTTTTACAGTGAGATATGCGGAAAAAACTCATCCATTCCTAGTGCAGATTGTAATATTTTCTAGCCTTTTTATCAAACAATACTTTCCTTTTGTCATATCTGTCCGCAGAGCCTTTTATCTTAATTCTTCTTTATTATTGATACTGTTGTTGGACATAGGGACGTTTTTCTACCGCTTCCCATATATCATCTTCATTATGCCTCAAGGTATGCCTGCATGCGTACTTCCAGAAATCATTATGTCTCCAACAAACATGGTGCTTGGTTACTGCTACCACCATCTAAAAACAGGTTGTGCGGAAGCCATGAGTAATTCATCAGGATAAGTTACCTTAACTACTCTGATACCAATTGTAAGTATGGAAAGTACGCCTAAGAGGGGGGGTGAATTAGGTGTTAGTAAATTTTTTTGTTTTTAGTGATATGGTAATCAGATTTTCTGAGTTTAAGAACAAGGCTTAATAAAAATTGCAGTAAGTAAATGAACACGTTAAGATTTATCCTGGTTCCCCTTATAACCAAGAGTACGTCCAGTCCTCTTGCACACCACAAGAGATTAATCCAATACTTGTCAGAAAATGTACAATTCCCACCCTGGGATTCTTGCTACAAAACTTCTAACAATACTTCTAAGATAGCACACCACTATCTTACTTGTACAAATGATACAATAAGGTTTGAATAAATTTAAGATGTGGTATATTGATAAACAACTCAATAGTAATTCAAGTAATTGAGAACTTTTAGAATGATATGAAAATCTAATGCAAGTACTTAGAAAAATCAGAATTTTGTTCAAAGTTGTTTTATGAATTAATTCAAGGATGGTTGATTTTTGATCTGAAGTTATGGGGTATTTATACTCCATAAAAAACATCCTTCAGATTCGTTGGCCATTGATCCAAAAGGTTTGATGAAAAATTACAATGTTCTAGAGGCATTCCAGATCTGAAATTGTAATGTTTCCAGGTGTATTCGAATACAGTGTATGTGTATTCGAATACACGTCTTTGTAACATTCAAAAAATTCAATTTTACATCTTGTATTCGAATACACATCAGTGTAGTCGAATACAGATAATGTATTTTAGCCTCTGACTTAACTTGTATTCGACTACATATGGGTGTAGTCGAATACACTTGGCACTGATTAGCTTGTAGTCGACTACAGATGGTGTAGTCGAATACACTTGGCCACTGACTTAGCTTGTATTCACTACAGATGGTGTAGTCGAATACCAACCTTTAACGTTTTGCCTCTGATTAAGTTGTATTCGAATACAAACATGGTGTATTCGAATACACTTATGCCAAATTGTTTAAAAATATGATTTTAAATGATTTGTTAAGTTTTTGATTTTCGGAAACATGTTAAAATGCATATGTAAATATGAATTTTTCTCAGCATTTTGAACTATTTATTAATGTATCATATTACCTTTACATTTAATCATTTATTATTTGGATTGGAAGCTTATTCAAGATGGTTTTTGATCTTCTTTTTGAATCTTGCTTTGCATTGTTCCATAGTGGTGGTTCTTGTATCACAAAAACATTGTAGTTTACAAAGTACAAGCAACCTCGGCATCATCAGTCAAAAAGCTCACACGTCGACCATCAGTCACCAAGGTTTCAACAACTGAGCTTCTTATCTTCAAGGATTGGTTGTCGTTGAAATTTTACAAATTTCATTAGATGACATTATTAACATGGGCGAGGATGGGTAATTGTGGATATCGTGCGCAGTTGCAGCTTACCTGAATGAGAGAACTCTGGGGCATTCATTATCAAGGTGGTTGTGGCTAGACTTCAACGAAATTATGTAAATACGCGAGATCGCGTTATCCATTCAACTACGTCGATGTGTCCCACCTTAGTTGACAAGGTTAAAACAAAGGGTGCACCTAAAAAAGGCAAAAGTAAGGTATCAAAAAGAGATAAATCAACCAAGCGTCATCCATCTTGGTGGGAGTATGTGGATGCAAGTGTTCGATGCAGTGGCACAAATGCATGTAGTACTTTAACATCTAATAAAGTACAACAACCTCGATCATCAGTCAAAAAGCTCACACCTCGACCATCAGTCAGCAAGGTTCAACAACCGAGAGTTCTTATCTTCAAGGCTTGGTTGTCGGTTGAAATTTACAAATTCATAGATGACATTATTGACATGGGCGAGGATGGTAATTGTGGATATCGTGCAGTTGTAGCTTTATTTGGAATGAGTGAGAACTCTTGGGCATTCATTCGTCAAGAGTGCGTGGTAGAACTTCAGGAATTTATGTCTATTACGAGATAATATATGGTGGAAAAATTTGTGTTAAACAACTTATACACAATGTGTATGTCGAACATGTTGCAACTTTGGATAATTGGATGACACTTCCAGAAATGGATATGTGATTGCTTCGAAAATTTAACTTGTTTCGTCGCATTATCACTTAACTAATCACAAATTTTTTTCCACTTAGAAGTCAACCACCAACACCTATTCAGATGCCCGTAATAGTTATTGCATTTGTTAATACTGTATTTTGTGAGGTATTTAATTTTTCACTTAGTGAACGGTCATTTTAACCTTTAATGGCATATTTAATAAATTTTTAAATTTATTATTTTAACAGGTTGATTAAAGTCAAATTATCCTAATACCACCACCAGTAATTTGTGGAGAAATATATTGACACAAAAGAAGACACAGTGGAAATTTATTTACAATGATCACATTCAACATTGGTTAAATTAATTAACACTGAAAGATGCACCGGTGATGGGATATGCAACAGAGAAGGAACATCGTCAAATGTATTTTCATTTCTCCAATAGGAGATGAAAACTATTGGTGTCACAAGCCACTTCTCTACGATGCAAAAATGATCCCTTTGTCGATCATTTCGTAACTGCATTTTAGTAAAGAGTACAATCCCGATCTTTTAACCAGTGCTCAACCTCTTCATGCTAAATAACATCTTCTTTTAATTTTTTTCCCATTGCTAAACACCCTTAATTCTCTTCGATCTTGAAATTAATTAAGTGAAAAAATATAAGTTAAAAATATATAATTTAACTTAATTTGATTGAGAAAATTACCACGCCATCATAGAGTCGAGTCGCCACATGATCGTCGAATGTTCTAACGACAGAACTATCAATCGGACCACCAGGATATCCACCATCCTATGCAGGTTCATCTACATCAGCTGGTTGAGCTCCATGTTGGGCTTCGGGTTGGGATTCTTCTTGTTGCTGCTGTACTCATCGTTGTTGTGCCCTTGCAGAAGCAGTTGGCCTAACACGACGACTCTTCGCATTAGAAGTGCCTTCGTTAAATATAACATGACCCTCTCTATCAGTAAACATAGTGCGCACCATATCTGCAAAAAAAAATGTAAACAATAATCCTACGTGAACTCATTGTCACACTTACGTAAACTCGTTTCATCTTTATATTTTACGTGAATCGTTTCACGTCATGGTCATATTATTACATATTATGTGAACTCAGATCACGTAACAGTACGTGAACTCAGTTCACGTACGTTACTGGGTTTTGAAAACTGATTCACGTATGTTATGGTTTTTGAAAATGAGTTTCGTAGTGAACTGAGTTCGGTAAGTTTCTGGGTTTTAAGGTGCGAAGGTTTTCTTCATCCTCAAAAATGGAAACTTTTTTTCTCAATTTTCTGGCATTGCATTCATTTACAGAGACAACAAAACACAAACAACACAACAAAAACAGTTGATTATACTTACTTGATTTCACAACAATGAGTAATTTGAATGAACTTTGGTGATGTGATTAATGAAGGTGGTTTGATGATGATTAATGAAGATGTGTTGATGATGATTAATGAAGATGGTTGATAATGATTGAACAAAATGAAGAAGATGAAGAAGATGAACAATGAAGATGATGAATATAGAATGAAGAGGAAGAAGATGAGTTATATGTTAATGAAGTGGAAGAAGATTGAAATAAAGGGAAAGGTAATTTGGGCATTTTGATTTTTTTTACATTTGAGGGGTGTGGGTAGTAATTTAGAGGGTGCTGGTAGCAATAGTGAAAAATTAATGAGAACACATGAGAATGCGTGGGCCCATTCATAAGTCCAATTTTATCTTATTTTTGTCAAAAACTCTATATTAATATTAAGATGATATTTTTTCTGAATTTTTTACTTTCTAATATTTATTTTTAAATTATGATTTCTCCCAAATTATGAGAAACTTTTTATGGATTTTCCTAAATTGTGTCAACTTTTGTTATAGCTCATTATTCTCTACTTAGGTGTCATATTTAGATTGATTTTTTTTTCTTATAAATCAATTTAATAATCTTTATTTTTGGATTAAAATAAAAAAATATTTATTCTGATTACCACTATTGATTTAGTAAATATATTTATTTATTTTAAAATATTGTTGTTTCTAGGAAATCTTATAATTATTTTATAAATTTTTTAAATTTTGATTGTATTTATTTGAGACGTACACTATTAAATATATATTTTCAAGATTTGGCTTAAATATGTTTGTAATTTTTTTCTTTTTATATAATAAATTATTCTTTTTTTCTAGTGTTATAATTAAATTATTTTAGTCTCAATTTTGTTAATTTTGACATCAAATATGGTATAGTAAATTATTTGTTTTCTCGGTGTAATTCTCATTTGTAAAATATTATAATTTTTTTTAGCAATTTTTAAGGTGATTTAAATTTTGTCATCCTTTATTGTGTTAATATTAGCTAAAATTTCATATTTTGATATTACGGTTTTCTTAACATATGAATTGTTCGAGATGACAGTGTAAAAGATCTCGTTTAGACTTTAGATCCTAAAGTCTTTAAAGTTTTGTAATTCTAAGTTCAAGAATGATTGTTACACTCTAAGAGGTTAATCGAAATTTAACTATTTATCCTGTAATGATTAATTATTATATAATTGCTTATAAGAAGAAATTTGATTATGATATTTACTATTCCTTTTGATATTATAAATGGTGTAATTATGTATATATAGAATGACTCTTTTTCAGAATATTTTAAAATTATGAACTCTACAATATATAAAGTTTTATTATTTTGAGAATTCTATTCAATTTCAATATATAATTATTTTAAATTTTTATTATCCAATTCTAAATCCATCTATGACAGCTATTTAAAATTCTTTTAAGCGTGCCCTATTCTTATTTGAATATGACTGTCGTGTTAAATATAATTTTATGCATGATACTATTTTATCATATTCTATTAAGCATAATTATTCTTAATGTGTATTATTGTAATCTTACTTATCGTGAATACCATTGTGCAAATTTTCTTAAGTTAAATAATTAAATTTATTTTAATTATAATAAATGCCATACAAGGATATATATTGTTCTTAAAGGTAGAATTGTGTGTGGTTGCTTGATGAGTCTCCTTCGGTTCTTGTTTTTAAGCATTTTGTTATCAATTTTATTTCAAGTTTCAATTATTTTTATAGTCTATTTAATAAAGAAAACGAATTTGAATCTTATTGGATCATTTTGGTTATTTTGCCACTAACCCTTTCTAAATAGAGAAATTGTCGAAGTATATTATTCTAGTTTTGATGTTAAAGGTCAATTATATTATGGAACGAATACCTGAGAAGTTATAGAGAATTACTGCTGACACAAGGTGAATCTTAGAGTGCAAAATTATCTTTCATTGAAGTCTGGAGCACATCAAGAAAAAGTAAGGGTGCAATGCGCAACAATTAATTTCTGAGTGATCAAAGCATTTGAGGCACATATTTTTAGGTTTTTACTTTGACATTTTAAAAGTTCTTTATAGTTTACATTAATTTTTTAGCTTGTTTCTAAACTTTGCGTCGAAATTGAATTTTAATTTTATTATTTTCATATTGATCCATGCTCACTCTGTAGGCCATAACTTGAGCTCTAGATATCGGATTGACGCATGCAAGCAATCTTTGGAAAGCTAAAAATCAGAGCTATAACTTTTGTGTTGGAATAAAAGCTCAATGTCCAACTTCATGGGGTTCAAATTGCAGATTTCCTGATCAGTTTTTCTTGTAATAATTATTAAGTAGTGGGATACTTTTTTTACAAGCCCAGAAAAACGAGTACAATATATTCGGAGTTTTCTTCTATTTTAGGCAAGTTGTTTTCGGATTTCGGATTGAGAAACATATAAACACTTTTTAATTTATTTTCATGGAAGGCTAATTTTCTCTCAAACTAATCCATTGTTTCAGAGTTTCATCAACACCTTGAGATTCAGGTTATAATTTTAATTTCACTTTATGATTCTATTTCTCTTTAATCGATTATATTTTTGTTATAATTGCTTAATTCAAATTTCAATAGGATTGATTAAATTAGTTTGACATAATTCGGTTTCTATATTAATTGAATTATAGTTTTGTGACGCTTGATCGTTAACGGTAGTACATTGATGATTGTGATGCTTAATCTAGTCAAAGAAATTGAATTCACATAAGGTTGATTACACTTGTTTGATCAATTATATAGTCAAATAGGAATAGAGTCATGGTTTATAAATTAAACTCGTTGATAGAATATGTGATAGGTCTGAAACTCGAATCAATGCATTAATCGTTTTCTTAATTTGTTCGAAAAAAAATTTATAAACCCCCTTTCTAATTCTGACTCTCAATTTGGCTAATATTATCATATCAGAAGTCCTTGCGAAACGACTCGAGTTATTTCTTAATCAGTTTTATTACTTGTATTTGACTCGTGTGTGACAACAGATCAGCGAGCACAACTCCCTACCTCTAAGCATAACACAGTTGTCTCACAATGCATTGCACAAGCTTCTTGCGTAGCGAGTTTAAAAAGAGGTAGCACATTACGATATTGTATGGTGCAATGTGCAAGCATACGTTTCCAGATTCTATTTAAGCCAAAAAGCATTATTTTATTACGGTTTTAATTTTTTGGATGCAAAGGAGGATACAACTACACCATATAGTCTTTGTGCAATCTCTATGTGTAATTTTCTTTTTTCTCTGTATTGTTTATGAAATGTTATGAGTAGATAATTTACTCATTGATTAGGAAATAAATGAACCATCTTGAATCTATATAATTTTGTTTTCTTATGCCTATTTATGCAATTAACATGTTTGATTATTTATATATTCTTGTTCTTAATATTTTTTTCTGCTTGATCACCAAAAGATTGAACCTAGAAATTATTTCGTTATTGAGAAATAGACTATAATAACCAGCACCAAAATATATTTTCATGTTTCAATATTGTTATAGGACTAAAAAAATATTAATATGTGTCTAAGAAATTAACGATCGTACGTGTTTTGAGTAACAAGTTTGATCACCTAAGGAATTAAGGTTCGTTGTTATAAAGAAATTATTTTGAGCCAAAGAATTGATTTTAGTCTAATTTGTTAATTTTACATTATCAAATAAGTTAAATTGTTAAAATAGTGAATCAATAACTGCATGGTAAAAAGAAGGTGATTCAAATTCCCTAGTCATTTTTCTCATATTGAATTTTCTCAAATTATTTTCACGTTTGTTCGTAATTATCAACAAACTTATAAACCTTTTGTTATCTAAGTGTTTACGACGTTGTTGTGTTACTAAATTAATACCAATCCATATAGAGACGCTTTTATGAAGTACATTTGGCAAAGAATTGTCAAGTTTTTGAAACCCCTGCTAGGGATTGTTGATTAATTTATTTACAAGGAATTGTCAAGTTGTATTATGAATTGTCAAGTTGTATTATCAATATACAAGGAATTGTCAAGGGACCGCTGCTAGGAATTGTCAAGTTTTTGGAACTGCTGCTAGGAATTGTCAAGTTGTATTATTGCATTCTTTATATTTTATGAATTATACTTCTCTACTAACAAGTTTCTCTGAGTTATGTAACAATGGTTGGTATTGAAAGTAAACTTTTGTATCAATTAAGGACAATATCCCTTAAGATAAAGTCATTGAATAGAAAGATTTATTTTAGAACAAATGTGATACAACAATTGCCTCAGTGATGCCATTTTTTGTGAACTAGGACAAAAAATGGTAATTGTGAATTTTATTCATCTTGTTATTTTTATGGGGAGGATCACCAAAGTGACCAATGCGAGGAGTCTAATTTCATTTGAAATATTGAACAAGAAGAGCATGAAGTTCACAAAATTGATTACAACTCTGAACTCAAAAACATTTTAAATGAATTGTTGAGGATCAATCAAACTTCGTTTGATAAATTTGAAATTCATTGTGAGAATCTAGAGGGGAAAGTAGTCAATTTTGAAAACAAGCTTGTTGAGATGAAACTAAACACAATGCATTTGTGTTAGATGGAGAAAATTTGAAAAACAAAAATAGCGGCACAAAAGAAAAGTCAAGGGTAGGACACTTAGATCTTTATGCGACATTTGAGATTCAATATTTGGCGACTAAAGAGAATAATCATTTATATGAGGATTTTTATTCTTCTCAACTATGGGAGATATATCCTATATGCCTAATTGTTGGGGCATAGGAACATTTTCTTCTATACGCAAATTACATAAGATTTCTATCAAAAAGAAGGAAGTTTAAGGCTGAAATGTTTTTCATGTCTCATTATCCACCTTAATTTTAGTGTTGGTGCGTCAAACAATTAATATAAAAGAAGCGCTTTATGGGAGGGAGCCCACAAAAGGTAACTTAGTAATTTATTTTCCGAAAATATATTGATGAATTAATTAATTTATCACGACCCAAAAACTATACGTCATTACCGGCGCATAAGCTATACTCCTAGTCTGACAAACCTATCAACTAACTTAACAATTTAGCAATAAATAGTTCTAAATAATCATTTCGAAAAATATATAATTTTTCTCAAAATTTCGACAGAGTATCCTCTATAACTTCAATATTTCCAAATTTATAAAACATTTGTTTACACTTTCAATTCAATCATAATCCAAAGACCATAATCTAGTATTCAATACATCTCCCAAAAAGAATTTTTATACTCAAAATAGCTGCAAATTACATCACGACATAACAAACTTTACAAAAAAATAGTCATCGATCAAAGACGCCTACCACAAAAATACGATCGAGACTTGAGTCTACTAACAGCTTGCTACTCAGCTGTCTGTGAATCTGAAAAAAATAAACAACATGAAAGGATAAGTCACAAAGACTTAGTGAAGAGACAACAACCACCGTCAACTAGAAGAGAAACACACAAAAAGACATGTAAAATTATTTTACAATCTTATGCCAATTAT
>PGWS01020283.1:0-11386 GCA_002896235.1 Cicer reticulatum
TGACATGTATTAGGTGTATGACCATGAAGACCACAATAAGAACAAGTAGGATTAAATCTACTATTAGTAGCATATGTATGAGATTTATTTTGAATAATTTTCTTATTATAAAGATCATCCTTTTTCATAACTATAATCTTTTCTTGATTAGATTGACTACTTGCTTTAACAAAAATAGTTTTGTTCAAATTTGGTTTATCAAATTTTGAGTATCCATGACCACTTTTATCATTTGAGTATCTTTGCATGTTTAGAACATTTTCCAATCCTAATTGTCCCTTTTCGTACCGTTCAACCACTCTATTTAATTGAACAATTTTGAAAGAGAGGGATTCACATTTATTGCATGCAGAATTCTGTTTTAGTTTTTCTGAATTTTTCTCCATACTATCAACTTTTTCTTGTAAACTTGAGATTTGTTTCTTTTGTGTTGATACTAGTTTACACAAATTTTTACATTCAATAAGTAATTCTTTTATTGCGTTTTGAGCATCATTGTATTCTATAATTAATTCATTATTAGTCTTATTATAATGAGGAGAGTCTATATTACTAACCTCTTCATCATCTGATTGATGCGAGGCCATTAATGCAACATTGGCGCATTCTTCACTTTCTGTTTCTGAAGATGAACTTACTTCATTGTCTTCCCAAGCTATGTATGCTTTCTTGAAGTCTTTCTTTCTGTTGAAATTCTTCTTAGCAAGGTTTGGGCAGTCTGCTTTAATATGTCCTTGTTTTCCACATTCGAAGCAAGTGAAATTTTGATTTGATGTAGAATTATCTTTCTTCTTGAAGCTTTTCTTTTTGAATGTTCTATCGTTTTTAAGAAATTTACCAAATTTCTTAACAAGAAGGATAATATTTTCATCTTCATCTGAATCATTATCTTTGCTTTGTTCTCTTGATTCGGTCTTTAAAGCAATATTTTTGTTCTTCTTTTCTTGACTTTCATTTTGTTCTAGCCTTCCGAGTTCGATTTCATGCTCTTGAAGTTTTCCAAATAGTGCAGAAAGAGACATCTTGGATAGGCTTTTCTTTTCCGATATTGCTGTAACTTTTGGTTGCCATGCCCTTGTCAATGACCTTAGTACTTTTAGATTTAGTTCATCATTTGTGAAGATTTTTCCGAGTGCTGTCAAATGATTGGTTAAATGGGAGAACCTTTTCTGTAAATCTAGAATAGATTCTCCGGGCTGCATGCGAAATAACTCATATTCTTGTGATAGTGTGTTGAGTTTGGATCTTTTTACCTCAATGGTGCCTTTGTGAGTTACTTCCAACGTATCCCATATTTCTTTTGCTGTTTTACAGTGAGATATGCGGAAAAACTCATCCATTCCTAGTGCAGATTGTAATATATTCTTAGCCTTTTTATCAAACAATACTTTCCTTTTGTCATCATCTGTCCATGAGCCTTTTATCTTAACTTCTTCTTTATTATTGATAACTGTTGTTGGAACATAGGGACCGTTTTCTACCGCTTCCCATATATCATCTCCTTGTGCCTCAAGGTATGCCTGCATGCGTATCTTCCAGAAATCATAGTGTTCTCCAACAAAACATGGTGGCTTGGTACTGCTACCACCATCTCTAAAAACAGGTTGTGCGGAAGCCATGAGTAATTGATCGAGGAATAAGTTACCTTAACCTGCTCTGATGCCAATTGTAAGTATGAAAGTACGCCTAAGAGGGGGGGTGAATTAGGTGTTAGTAAATTTTCTTGTTTTTAGTGATATGGTAATCAGATTTTCTGAGTTTAAGAACAAGGCTTAATAAAAATTGCAGTAAGTAAATGAACACGTTAAGATTTATCCTGGTTCCCCTTATAACCAAGGGTACGTCCAGTCCTCTTGCACACCACAAGAGATTAATCCAATACTTGTCAGAAAATGTACAATTCCCACCCTGGGATTCTTGCTACAAAACTTCTAACAATACTTCTAAGATAGCACACCACTATCTTACTTGTACAAATGATACAATAAGGTTTGAATAAATCTTAAGATGATGGTATATTTAAACATAACTCAATAGTAATTCAAGTAATGAGAACTTTAGATGATATGAGAATCTAATGCAGTACTTAGAAATCAGAATTTGTTCAAGTTGTTTTATGAATTAATTCAAGGATGGTTGATTTTGATCTGAAGTTGAGGTATTTATACTCCATAAAACATCCTTCAGATCGTGGCCATTGTCAAAGAGTTTGATGAAAAATACCAATGTTCTAGAGGCATTCCAGATCTAAAATGTAATGTTTCCAGGTGTTATTCGAATACAGTGTTGTGTATTCGAATACACGTCTTTGTAACGTTTCAAAAATTCAAATTTACATCTTGTATTCGAATACACATCAGTGTAGTCGAATACAGATTAATGATTATTAGCCTGACTTAACTTGTATCGACTACATAATGTGTAGTCGAATACACTTGGCGCCACTACTTAGCTTAGTATTCGACTACAGATGGTTGTAGTCGAATACCTTGGCCACTGACTTCGCTTGTATTCGACTACAGATGAGTGTAGTCGAATACACCCTTTAACGTTTTGCCTCTGACTTCAAGTTGTATTCGAATACAACATGGTGTATTCGATACACTTATGCAAATTGTTTTAATATGATCTTTTAATGTTGTTAATGTTGTTTTTGATTTTCCGAACATGTTAAATGCATATGTAATATGAATTGTTTTCAAGTATTTGACTATTGATTTGGTATCATTATACCTTACATTTAATCTTTATTATTTGGATTTGGAAGCTTATCAAGATGGCTTGATCTTCTTTTTGATCTTGCTGCATTGTCCATAGTTGGTGGTCTTGTATCATCAAAAACATGTAGTTTACAAAAGTAGCACCTCGATCATCAGTCAAAAAGCTACACACTCGACATCCAGTCAACAAGGTTCAACAACTGATAGTCTTTATCTTCAGGATTGAGTTGTCGGTTGAATTTACAATTCATAGATGACATTTTAACATGGGCGAGGATGGTAATTGTGGATATCGTGCAGTTGCAGCTTTACCTGGAATGAGTGAGAACTCTGGGGCATTCATTCATCAAGAGTGTGTGGTAGAACTTCAAGAAATTATGTAAATTACGCGAGATCGCGTATCCATCAACTACGTCGATGTGTCCACCTGTTGACAAGGTTAAAACAAAGGGTGCACCTAAAAAAGGCAAAAGTAAGGTATCAAAAAGAGATAAATCAACCAAGCGTCATCCATCTTGGTGGGAGTATGTGGATGCAAGTGTTCGATGCAGTGGCACAAATGCATGTAGTACTTTAACATCTAATAAAGTACAACAACCTCGATCATCAGTCAAAAAGCTCACACCTCGACCATCAGTCAGCAAGGTTCAACAACCGAGAGTTCTTATCTTCAAGGCTTGGTTGTCGGTTGAAATTTACAAATTCATAGATGACATTATTGACATGGGCGAGGATGGTAATTGTGGATATCGTGCCGTTGTAGCTTTTTTGGCCGGAGCGAGAACTTGGGCATTCTTCGTCACGCGTGCGTGGGTGAACTTTCAGGAATTTTCTGTCTATTACGAGATCCTATTATGGTGGTAAAATTTGTGTCTCACAACCTATACACAATGTGTATGTCGACATGTTGCAACCTTGGATAATTGGATGCACTTCCCGACATGAGATATGTGATGCTTCGAATTAACTTGGTTTTCGTCGCATTATCACTTAACTAATCACAAACTTTTTCACTTAGAAGTCAACCACAACACTAATTCAGATCACGTATGATAGTTATTGCATTTGTTAATAACTGTCATTTTGTGCGGTATTTAATTTTTCCACTAGAACGGTCATTTAACTTTAATGTCATATTAATAAATTTTAAATTTATTATTTAACAGGTTTATTTAACAGTCAAATTATCCTATACCACCACCAGTATTTGTGGGAGAAAATATTGCACAAAGAGAAGCACACCAGTGGAAATTTATTTACAATGATCACATTCGAACATTGGTAAATACTTAACACTTGAAGAATGCACCGGTGATGGGGATATGCAACAGAGAGGACCATCGTCAATGTATTTTTCATTTCTCCAATAGGAGATGAAAAACTATTGGTGTCACAATGCCACTTCTCTACGAATGCAAAAATGATCCCTTTGTCGATCATTTCGTCTGCATTTTAGTAAAGAGTACAATCCGATATTTTAACCAGTGCTCACCTCTTCAGGCTAAATAACATCTTCTTTAATTTTTCTTCCCATTGCTAACACCCTTAATTTCTTCGATCTTGAAATTAATTAAGTGCAAAATATAGTTAAAAATATATAATTTAACTTAATTTGATTGAGAAATTACCACGCCATCATAGAGTCGAGTGCCACTGATCGCGTGTCAACGACAGAACTATCAATCGGACGCACCAGGATATCCACATCCTATGCGGTTCCATCTACATCAGCTGGTTGACTCTCATGTTGGGCTTCGGTTGGATTCTTCTTGTTGCTGCTAGTACTCATCGTTGTTGTGCCCCTGCAGAAGCAGTTGGCCTAAGCACGACGACTCTTCGCATTAGAGTTGCTTCGTTACATATAACATGACACTCTCTATCAGAAACATAGTGGCACCATATCTGCAAAAAAAAATGTAAACAATAATCCTACGTGAACCATGTCAAACACTTACGTAAACGTCGTTTTCATCTTTATATTTCGTGAAATTCAGTTCACGTTGTTCAATTATTACATATTATGTATAGATTCACGTAAACAGTACGTGAACTCAGTTCACGTACGTTCTGGGTTTTGAAAACTGATTCACGTATGTTATGTTTTTTGAAAATGAGTTTTCGTACGTGAATCTGAGTTCGCGTAAGTTTCTGGGTTTAAGCTCGAAGGTTTTCTTCATCCTCAAAAATGGAAACTTTTTTTCTTCAATTTTCTGGCATTGCATTCATTAAAGAGACACAAACACCAAAAAACACAACAACAAAAGGTTGATTATTATTCTTGTTCACAACAATGAGTAATTTGATGAACTTGTGAGATGTATTAATGAGATGGTTGATGATGATATGAAGATGGTTGATGATGATTAATGAAGATGGTTGATAATGAAAATTTGAACAAATGAAGAGTGAGAAGCATAACAATGAAAGATGAGAATATAGAATGAAGAGGAGAGATGAGTTATATGTTTATGAGTGAAGAAGATTGAAATAAGGGAAAGGTAATTTGGGCATTTTGATTTTTACATTGAGGGGTGTGGGTAGTAAATTTAGAGGTGCTGGTAGCAATAGTGGAAAAATTAATGAGAACCATGAGAATGCGTGGGGCCATTCATAGTCCAAGATTATCTTATTTTTGTCAAAAAATCTAATATATTTAATATTTAAAGATACTGATATTTTTCTTGAATTTTTTACATTCTAAATATTTTTATTTAAATATGATATCTCAAAATTAAGAGACTTTTTATGGATTTCCTAATATGTTTGTCACACTTTGTTATAGCTCATTATCTCACTTAGGTGTCATATTTAGAAAATTGATTTTTTTTCTAATTAAAAATCAATTTAATATCATTTATTTATGGAATAAAATTAAAAAATATTTTATTCAGAATATTACCATTGATTAGTTAAAAAATATTTATTAATTTTAAAAAATTATTGATTGATTTCTTGAATTTAAATCTATTTATAATTTTTTAATATTTGATTGTATTTAATTTGGAAGTATACACTATTTTTAAAAATATATATTTTCAAATTTGAGCTTAAAATATCGTTTGTAAATTTTCTTTTTATAATAATAAATTAATTATTTTATATTCTAGTGTTATAATAAATTATTTTAAGTCCAATTTTGTTAATTTTGACATCAAATATTGTATAGTAAATTATTTGTTTTCTCGGTGTAATTCTCATTTGTAAAATATTATAATTTTTTTTAGCAATTTTTAAGGTGATTTAAATTTTGTCATCCTTTATTGTGTTAATATTAGCTAAAATTTCATATTTTGATATTACGGTTTTCTTAACATATGAATTGTTCGAGATGACAGTGTAAAAGATCTCGTTTAGACTTTAGATCCTAAAGTCTTTAAAGTTTTGTAATTCTAAGTTCAAGAATGATTGTTACACTCTAAGAGGTTAATCGAAATTTAACTATTTATCCTGTAATGATTAATTATTATATAATTGCTTATAAGAAGAAATTTGATTATGATATTTACTATTCCTTTTGATATTATAAATGGTGTAATTATGTATATATAGAATGACTCTTTTTCAGAATATTTTAAAATTATGAACTCTACAATATATAAAGTTTTATTATTTTGAGAATTCTATTCAATTTCAATATATAATTATTTTAAATTTTTATACAATTCTAATCATATTGACATTGCTAATTTGAAAAATTCTTTTAAGCGTGCCCTATTCTTATTTGAATATGACTGTCGTGTTAAATATAATTTTATGCATGATACTATTTTATCATATTCTATTAAGCATAATTATTCTTAATGTGTATTATTGTAATCTTACTTATCGTGAATACCATTGTGCAAATTTTCTTAAGTTAAATAATTAAATTTATTTTAATTATAATAAATGCCATACAAGGATATATATTGTTCTTAAAGGTAGAATTGTGTGTGGTTGCTTGATGAGTCTCCTTCGGTTCTTGTTTTTAAGCATTTTGTTATCAATTTTATTTCAAGTTTCAATTATTTTTATAGTCTATTTAATAAAGAAAACGAATTTGAATCTTATTGGATCATTTTGGTTATTTTGCCACTAACCCTTTCTAAATAGAGAAATTGTCGAAGTATATTATTCTAGTTTTGATGTTAAAGGTCAATTATATTATGGAACGAATACCTGAGAAGTTATAGAGATTTACTTGCTGAACAAGTAATCTTGAGTGCAAATTATTTTCATTGAAGTCTGGAGCACATCAAGAAAAGTAAGGGTGCAATGCGCAACAATTTAATTTCTGAGTGATCAAAGCATTTGAGCACATATTTAGGTTTTACTTGAACATTTAAAAGTTCTTTATAGTTTACATTAAATTTTTTAGCTTGTTTCTAAACTTTGCGTCGAACTTGATTTTTAATTTTAATATTTTCATATTGATCCATGCTCACTCGTAGCCATAACTTGAGCTCTAGATATCGGATTGACCGCATGCAGCAATCTTTGGAAAGCTAAAAATCAGAGCTATACTTTGTTGTTGGAATAAAGCTCAATGTCCACTCATGGGCGTCAAATTGCAGATTTCCTGATCAGTTTTTCTGTAATAATAATTTAGTAGTGGGATACTTTTTTACAAGCCAGAAAACGAGTACATTATTCGGAGTTTTTCTATTTTAGGCAAGTTGTATTGGATTTCGGATTGAGAAACATATAACACTTTTTAATTTATTTCATGGAAGGCTAATTTTCTCTAAATAAACCATTGTTTCAGAGTTTTCATCAACACCTTGAGGATTCAGGTTATAATTTTATTTCACTTTATGATCCTTATTTCTCTTTAATCGATATATATTTTGTTATAATTGCCTAATTCAAATTTCAATAGGATTGATTAAATTAGTTTGACATATAATTCGGAATTTCATATATTTGAATTATATTTCTGGTGACGCTTGATCGGTTAACGGTAGTAATTGATGATGTGATGCTTAATTAGTCAAAGAAATTGAATTCACATAAGGTTTTGATTACAACTTGTTGATCAATTATATAGTCAAATGGAATAGAGTCTGGTTAATAAATAAAACTCGTTGACTAGAATATGTGATAGGTCTGAACTCGAATCAATGCATAATGTTTTCTTAATTTGTTCGAAAAAAAATTATATTAACCCTTTCTAATTCTGACTCTCAATTTGGCTAATATTATCATATCAGAAGTCCTTGCGAAACGACTCGAGTTATTTCTTAATCAGTTTTATTACTTGTATTTGACTCGTGTGTGACAACAGATCAGCGAGCACAACTCCCTACCTCTAAGCATAACACAGTTGTCCTCACAATGCTTGCACAAGCTTCTGCGTAGCGAGTTTAAAAAGAGGTAGCACATAGATATTGTATGGTGCAATGTGCAAGCATACGTTTGCCAGATTCTTTTAAGCCAAAAAGCATTATTTTATTAGGTTTTAATTTTTGGATGCAAAGGAGGATACAACTACACCCATATATCTATTGTGGCAATCTCTATGTGTATTTTCTTTTCTCTGTATTGTTTATGAATGTTTGAGTAGATAATTTTACTCATTGATTAGCGATAAATGAACCCTCTTGAATCTATATATTTGTTTTTCTTATGCCTATTTATGCAATTAACATTTTGATTATTTATTATTCTTGTTCTTTATTTTTTTCTGCTTGATATCAAAAGATTAACCTAGAATTATTTCGTTATTGAGAAATGACTTTTTAATAACCAGCACCAAATATTATTTCATGTTCAATATTGTTATAGGACTAAAAAAATATTAATATGTGTCTAAGAAATTAACGATCGTACGTGTTTTGAGTAACAAGTTTGATCACCTAAGGAATTAAGGTTCGTTGTTATAAAGAAATTATTTTGAGCCAAAGAATTGATTTTAGTCTAATTTGTTAATTTTACATTATCAAATAAGTTAAATTGTTAAAATAGTGAATCAATAACTGCATGGTAAAAAGAAGGTGATTCAAATTCCCTAGTCATTTTTCTCATATTGAATTTTCTCAAATTATTTTCACGTTTGTTCGTAATTATCAACAAACTTATAAACCTTTTGTTATCTAAGTGTTTACGACGTTGTTGTGTTACTAAATTAATACCAATCCATATAGAGACGCTTTTATGAATAACATTTGGAAAGAATTGTCAAGTTCTTGAAACCCCTGCTAGGGGATTGTGATTAATTATTTACAAGGAATTGTCAAGTTGTATTAGAATTGTCAAGTTGTATTATCATATACAAGGAATTGTCAAGGGACCGCTGCTGGAATTGTCAAGTTTTTGGAACTGCTGCTAGGAATTGTCAAGTTGTATTATTGCATTCTTTATATTTAGATGATATACTTCTGTACTAACAAGTTTTCTGAGTTATGTAACAATGGTGGTATTGAAGTAAACTTTTGTATCAATAAGGACACTATCCCTTAGTAAAGTCATTGAATAGAAAGATTTATTTTAGAACAAATGTGATACAACAATTGCCTCAGTGATGCCATTTTTTGGACTAGGACAAAAAATGGTAATTGTGAATTTTAATTCATCTTGTATTTTATGGGAGATAACAAGTGACCAATGCAGAGGCGTCTAATTTCATTTGAAATTATTGAACAAGAAGAGCTGAAGTTCACAAAATTGATTACAACTCTGAATCATAAACATATTAAATGAATGTTGAGATTCAATCAAACTTCGTTTGATAAATTTGAATTCCATTGTGAGAATCTAGAGGGGAAAGTATCATTTTGAAAACAAGCTTGTTGGATGAACTAAACACACTGCATTTGTGTTAGATGAGGAAAATTTGAAACACAAAATAGCGGCACAAAGAAAAGTCAAGGTAGGACCTAGATCTTATGCGACATTTGAGGATTCAATATTTGGCGACCTAAAGAGAATATCATTTATATGAGATTTATTCTTCTCAACTATGGAGATATTATCTATATGCCTATTGTATGGGGCTAGAACCATTTTCTTCTATACGGCAATTACATAAGATTTCTATCAAAAGAAGGAAGTTTAGGCTGAAATGTTTTCATGGTTTCATTATCCACCTTAATTATAGTGTTGGTGCGTAAACAATTAATATAAAAGAAGCGCTTTATGGGAGGGAGCCCACAAAAGGTAACTTAGTAATTTATTTTCCGAAAATATATTGATGAATTAATTAATTTATCACGACCCAAAAACTATACGTCATTACCGGCGCATAAGCTATACTCCTAGTCTGACAAACCTATCAACTAACTTAACAATTTAGCAATAAATAGTTCAAATATCATTCGAAAAATTATATAATTTTTCTCAAAATTCGACAGAATATCCTCTATAACTTCAATATTTCCAAATTATAAAACATTTGTTTACACTTTCAATTCAATCATAATCCAAAGACCATAATCTTAGATTCAATACATCTCCCAAAAAGTTATTATACTCAAATAGCTGCAAAATTAACACACGACCATAACAAACTTTACAAAAAATATCATGATCAAGACGCCTACCACAAAAATACCGATCGAGACTTGAGTCTACTAACAGCTTGCTACTCAGCTAGCTGTGAATCTGAAAAAATAACAACATGAAAGGATAAGTCACAAAGACTATAGTGAAAGAGAAACAACCACCAGTCAACTAGAAGAGAAACACCACAAAAAGACATTGTAAAATATATTTTACAATTTATGCCAATTATATTAACACAATATACCAAAAATATAGATAACTCTCAGTAAAGTATACATACGATAAAATGATTAAACTTGTAATTTAGTCATTCAGGTAAAAATATTTAAAATCCAATTTATAGAAAAGTGAAATCGCAATTAGCAACAACACAAAAATCATAGGAAATCAAACAAGTAAAAATATAAATTATTGAGAACCAAGAGACGACTTCATCTCATTGATAACCCTTTCCTCCTAAGGGTGGCATTTCCCTTAGGGGTGACTCCATCTAATGGATAGTCCTTTCCTCTCTGTAAGACCCATAATTTTAAAGTATAATTTATGTATTTTTGTGTATTTTGGATTTTGGCTCCGAGGCTTTTTAGCCAAAGTTAATAATATTTTGGAGTTTATATGATCAAAAAGATATTTTGATGCCAATTAAAATTACTCGTCGATAAATAAATTAAATTAAGTGCGGTGAATCCTTTACGGAGAATTTAATGCATTACGGGTGAAATGGTAATTTAACAAATATCTAGATATTTTGAGATATTGTTAATTATAATTAATACATATTATATATAATAAATATATATTTTTGTGTGGAGGGAAAGAGAACGAACATAGAAAGAAAAGAGAAAGGATATAAGAGAAGGAAAGAAGGAAGAAAGAAAGAAAGAGAATCCAGATTCTCATCATCATTCTCCTCCTGCTGACTCTACCGAAACATTCTCTTCTTCTTCTTGGGTAGTTGTTCTTTTGCATTATTCAGATTCCTTTTTTCAGATTAGAACCCAAGGTTTGGTGAGTGTGAGAGAGCAGAACTACTCATTCATTCTGTGTGATAGAACGAAGAAAATGGTGTAGGGATTTCAAACTGTCAAACACAACCTTCCCGTTTCATGACTAGATCTAAGCTTCTTTGGGAGAGATTAAAAGGGAAAGTTGCTCACTACCACGCTACGGTGCTAGTGAACTAAATT
>PGWS01020284.1:0-10502 GCA_002896235.1 Cicer reticulatum
CAAGGGTACGTCCAGTCCTCTTGCACACCACAAGAGATTAATCCAATACTTGTCAGAAAATGTACAACTCCCACCCTGGGATTCTTGCTACAAAACTTCTAATACTTCTAAGATAGCACACCACTATCTTACTTGTACAAATGATACAATAAGGTTTGAATAAATTTAAGATGTGGTATATTGATAAACAACTCAATAGTAATTCAAGTAATTGAGAATTTTAGAGTGATATGAAAATCTAATGCAAGTACTTAGATAAAATCAGAATTTATGTTCAAAGTTGTTTTTATGATTATTCAGGATGGTTGATTTTGATCTGATTATGGTATTTATACTCCATAAACATCCTTTCAGATTGTGGCCATTGATCAAGGTTTGATGAAAAATTACAATGTTTTAGAGGCATTCCAGATCTGAAATTGTAATGTTTCCAGGTGTATTCGAATACAGTTGTATGTGTATTCGGAACTTACACGTCCTTGTAACATTCAAAATTCAAATTTTACCATCTTGTATCGATACACATCAAGGTAGTCGAATAACAGATAATGTATTTTAGCCTCTGACTTAACTGGTATTCGACTACATATGGTGTCAGTCGATCACACTTGTGCCACTGACTAGTTGTAGTCGATACGTATGGGTGTAGTCTAATACACTTGGCTCACTGACTTAGCCTGTATTGCGGACACAGATGAGTGTAGTCGAATCACCTTAACGTTTTGCCTCTGACTTAAGTTGTATCGAATACAAACATGGTGTATTCGAATACACTTATGCAAATTGTTAAATAATGATTTTAAATGATTTATTAATGTGTTTTTGATTTCGAAAACATGTTAAATGCATATGTAAATATGATTTTCTCAAGTATTTGAACTATTGATTTGTACTACATATACCTTTACATTTAATCATTTATTATTTGGATTTGGAAGCTTATTCAAGATGGTTTGATCTTCTTCTTTGTTTGCTGCATTGTCCATAGGTTGGTGTCTTTCATCATCAACAACATGTAGTTTACAAAAGTACAGGCAACCTCGACATCAGTCAAAAAGCTCACACCTCGCCATCAGTCACCAAGGTTTCACAACTGAGAGTTCTTATCTTCAAGGATTGGTTGTCGGTTGAAAATTTCAAATTCATAGAGACATTATTTAACATGGGCGAGGATGGTAATTGTGGATATCGTTGCAGTTGCAGCTTTACTGGAATGAGTGAGAACTCTGCGGCATTCATTCATCAAGAGTGTGTGTAGAACTTCAAGAAATTATGTAAATTACGCGAGATCGCGTATCCATCAACTACGTCGATGTGTCCACCTGTTGACAAGGTTTAAACAAAGTTGCACCTAAAAAGGCAAAAGTAAGGTATCAAAAAGAGATAAATCAACAAGCGTCATCCTCTTGGTGGAGTATGTGGATGCAAGTGTTCGATGCAGTGGCACAAATGCATGTAGTACTTTAACATCTAATAAAGTACAACAACCTCGATCATCAGTTTCAAAGCTCAACACCTCGACCATCAGTCAGCAAGGATTCAACAAACAAAGTTCTTATCTTCAAGCTGGTGGTTCGTTGGAATTACAATTCATTAGGATGACATTATTGACATGGGCGGAGGATGGGTAATTGTGGATATCGTGCAGTTGTAGCTTTATTTGGGAATGAGTGAGAACTCTTGGGCATTCATTCGTCAAGAGTGCGTGTAGAACTTCAGGAATTATGTCTATTACGAGATAATATATGGTGGAAAAATTTGTGTTAAACACTTATACACAATGTGGTATGTCGAACATGTTGCAACTTTGGATAATAATGGATGACACTTCCAGAAATGAGATATGTGGATTGCTTCGAAATTAACTGGTTTTCGTCGCATTATCACTTAACTAATCACAAACATTTTTTCCACTTAGAAGTCAACCACCAACACCTATTCAGATCACCGTATGATAGTTATTGCATTTTGTTAATAACTGTCATTTTGTGCAGGTATTTAATTTATTCCCACTTAGAACGGTCATTTTAACCTTAATGTCATATTAATAAATTTAAATTTATTATTTTAACAGGTTTATTTAAGTCAATTATCCCATATACCACCACCAAGTAATTTGTGGAGAAATATTGCACAAAAGAAGCACACCAGTGAAATTTATTTACAATGATCACATTCAACATTGGTAATACATTAACACTGTGAGAATGCACCGGTGAATGGGATATGCAACAGAGAGGACACATCGTCCAATGTTAATTTCATTTCTCCAATAGGGGAGATGAAAACTATTGTGTCACAATGCCACTTCATCTACGAATGCAAAAATGATCCCTTATGTTCGAATCATTTCGTAACTGCATTTTAGGTAAGAGTACAATCCGATCTTTTAAAACCAGTGCTCAACCTTCTCAGCTAAATAACATCTCTTTTAATTTTTTCCCATTGCTAAACACCCTTAATTCTCTTCGATCTTGAACTTAATTAAGTGAAAAAATATAAGTTAAAAATATATAATTTAACTTAATTTGATTGAGAAAATTACCACGCCATCATAGAGTCGAGTCGCCACATGATCGTCGAATGTTCTAACGACAGAACTATCAATCGGACCACCAGGATATCCACCATCCTATGCAGGTTCATCTACATCAGCTGGTTGAGCTCCATGTTGGGCTTCGGGTTGGGATTCTTCTTGTTGCTGCTGTACTCATCGTTGTTGTGCCCTTGCAGAAGCAGTTGGCCTAACACGACGACTCTTCGCATTAGAAGTGCCTTCGTTAAATATAACATGACCCTCTCTATCAGTAAACATAGTGCGCACCATATCTGCAAAAAAAAAAATGTAAACAATAATCCTACGTGAACTCAATGTCAAACACTTACGTAAACTCGTTTTCAATCTTTATATTTTACGTGAACTCAGTTCACGTATGTCATATTATTACATATTATGTGAACTCAGATCACGTAAACAGTACGTGAACTCAGTTCACGTACGTTACTGGGTTTTGAAAACTGATTCACGTATGTTACTGGTTTTTGAAAATGAGTTTTCGTACGTGAACTGAGTTCGCGTAAGTTTCTGGGTTTAAGGCTGCGAAGGTTTTCTTCATCCTCAAAAATGGAAACTTTTTTTCTTCAATTTTCTGGCATTGCATTCATTAACAGAGACAACAAAACACAAACAAACACAACAAAAACAAAGGTTGATTATTACTTACTTGATTCACAACAATGAGTAATTTGATGAACTTTGGTGATGATGATTAATGAAGATGGTTGATGATGATTAATGAAGATGGTTGATGATGATTAATGAAGATGGTTGATAATGATTGAACAAAATGAAGAAGATGAAGAAGATGAACAATGAAGATGATGAATATAGAATGAAGAGGAAGAAGATGAGTTATATGTTAATGAAGTGGAAGAAGATTGAAATAAAGGGAAAGGTAATTTGGGCATTTTGATTTTTTTTACATTTGAGGGGTGTGGGTAGTAATTTAGAGGGTGCTGGTAGCAATAGTGAAAAATTAATGAGAACACATGAGAATGCGTGGGCCCATTCATAAGTCCAATTTTATCTTATTTTTGTCAAAAACTCTATATTTAATTATTTAAAGATACCTGATATATTTTTCTGAATTTTTTTACATTTCTAATATTTTATTTTAAATATGTATTCTAAAATTATGAGAAACTTTTTATTGATTTTCCTAATATTGTTCTGTCACACTTTGTTATAGCTCATTATCTCTACTTAGTGCATTAGAAATTGATCTTTTTTCTATAAAAATTCAATTTAATATCATTTATTTTGGAATTAAATAAAAAATGATTTTATCTAGAATATTTACCATATATTAGTAAAATAATATTTATTTAATTTAAAATATATTGTTGATTTCTGGCAATTATATTATTTTATACAATTTTCTTAATTATTTGATTGTCATTTAATTTGAGAACCGTACACTATTTTAAAAAATAATATATATTCAAGATTTGAGCTTAAAAATATCGTTTGTAATTTTTCTTTATAATAATAAAATTAATTATTTTATTTCTAGTGTTATAATTAAATTATTTTAGTCTCAATTTTGTTAATTTTGCACACAAATATTGTATAGTAAATTATTTGTTTTCTCGTGTTGTAATTCTCATTGTAAAATATTATAATTTTTTTTAGCAATTTTAAGGTGATTTAAATTTTGTCATCCTTATTGTGTTATATTAGCTAAAATTTCATATTTTGATATTACGGTTTTCTTAAACATATGAATGTTCGAGATGACAGTTGGTAAAGATCTCGTTTAGACTTTAGATCCTAAAGTCTTTTAAAGTTTTGTAATTCTAAGTTCAAGAATGATTGTTACACTCTAAGAGGTCATCGAATTTAACTATTTATCCTGTAATGATTAATTATTATATAATGCTTTATAGAAGAGATTTTGATTATGATATTTACTATTCCTTTTGATATTATAAATGGTTGTAATTATTATATATAGAAATGACTCTTTTTTCAGAATATTTTAAAATTATGAACTCTACAATATATAAAGTTTATTATTATTGAGAATTCTATTCAATTTTCAATATTAATTATTTTAAAATTTTATATACCAATTCTAAATCCCATATGACATGCTAATTAAAATTCTTTTAAGCGTGCCCTATTCTTATTTGAATATGACCGTTCGTGTTAAATATAATTTATGCATGTACTATTTTATCATATTCTATTAAGCATAATTATTCTTAATGTGTATATTGTTATCTTACTTATCGTGAATACCATTGTGCAAATTTTCTTAAGTTAAATAATTAAATTTATTTTAATTATAATAAATGCCATACAGGAATATATATTGTTCTTAAAGGTAGAATTGTGTGTGTTGCTTGATGAGTCTCCTTCGGTTCTTGTTTTTAAGCATTTTGTTATCAAATTTTATTTCAAATTTTCATTATTTTTATAGTCTATTTAATAAAGAAAACGAATTTGGAAATCTTATTGGATCATTTTGGTTTTTTGCCACTAAACCCTTTCTAAATAGAGAAATTGTCGAAGTATATTATTCTAGTTTTGATGTTAAGGGTCATTATATTATGGAACGAATACCTGAGAAGTTTATAGAGAAATTACTGCTGAGCAAGGTGAATCTTAGAGTGCAAAATTATCTTTCATTGAAGTCTGGAGCACATCAAGAAAAGTAAGGGTGCAATGCGCAACAATTAATTTCTGAGTGATCAAAGCATTTGAGGCACATATTTTTAGGTTTTTACTTTGACATTTTAAAAGTTCTTTATAGTTTACATTAATTTTTTAGCTTGTTTCTAAACTTTGCGTCGAAATTGAATTTTAAATTTTATTATTTTCATATTGATCATGCTCACTCTGTAGGCATAACTTGAGCTCTAGATATCGGATTGACGCATGCAAGCAATCTTTGGAAAAAGCTAAAAAATCAGAGCTATAACTTTTGTGTTGGAATAAAAGCTCAATGTCCCAACTTCATGGGGTTCAAATTGCAGATTTCCTGATCAGTTTTTCTTGTAATAATTATTAAGTAGTGGGATACTTTTTTTACAAGCCCAGAAAAAACGAGTTTAAATATATTCGAGGTTTTCTTCTATTTTAGGCAAGTTGTTTTCGGATTTCGGATTGAGAAACATATAAACACTTTTTTAATTTATTTTCATGGAAGGCTAATTCTCTCAAACTAATCCCATGTTTCTCAGAGTTTCAATCAACACCTTGAGATTCAGGTTATAATTTTAATTTCACTTTATGATTCTATTTCTCTTTAATCGATTATATTTTTGTTATAATTGCTTAATTCAATTTCATAGGATTGATTAAATTAGTTTGACATAAATTCGGTTTCTATATTAATTTGATTATAGTTTTTGTGACGCTTGATCGTTAACGGTAGTACATTTGATGATTGTGATGCTTAATCTAGTCAAAGAAATTGAATTCACATAAGGTTGATTACACTTGTTTGATCAATTATATAGTCAAAAGGAATAGATCATGGTTTATAAATTAAACTCGTTGATAGAATATGTGATAGGTCTGAAACTCGAAATCAATGCATTAATCGTTTCTCTTAATTGTTCGAAAAAAAATTTATAAACCCTTTCTAATTCTGACTCTAAATTGGCTAATATTATCATATCAGATCCTTTGCGAAACGACTCGAGTTATTTCTTTATCAGTTTTATTACTTGTATTTGATCGTGTGTGACACAGATCAGCGAGCACAACTCCCTACCTCTAAGCATAACACAGTCGTGTCTCACAATGCATGCACAAGCTTCTTGCGTAGCGGAGTTTTAAAAAGAGGTAGCACATTACGATATTGTATGGTGCAATGTGCAAGCATACGTTTAGATTCTATTTAAGCCAAAAAAGCATTATTTTATTACGGTTTTAATTTTTTTGGATGCAAGGAGGATACAACTACACCATATAGTCTTTGTGCAATCTCTATGTGTAATTTTCTTTTTTCTCTTGTATTGTTTATGAAATGTTATGAGTAGATAATTTACTCATTGATTAGGAAATAAATGAACCATCTTGAATCTATATAATTTTGTTTTCTTATGCCTATTTATGCAATTAACAGTTTGATTATTTTATATTTCTTGTTCTTAATATTTTTTTCTGCTTGGATCACCAAAAGATTGAACCTAGAAACTTATTTCGTTATGAGAAATAGACTATAATAACCAGACAAATATATTTTCATGTTTCAATATTGTTATAGGACTAAAAATATTAATATGTGTCTAAGAAATTAACGATCGTAGTGTTTTGAGTAACAGTTTGATCACCTAAGGAATTAAGGTTCGTTGTTATAAAGAAATTATTTTGAGCCAAAGAATTGATTTTAGTCTATTTGTTAATTTTACATTATCAAATAAGTTAAATTGTTAAAATGTGAATCAATAACTGCATGGTAAAAAGAAGGTGATTCAAATTCCTAGTCATTTTTCTCATATGAATTTTCTCAATTATTTCACGTTGGTCGTAATTATCAACAACTTATAAACCTTTTGTTATCAAAGTGTTTACGACGTTGTTTGTGTTACTAAATTAATAACAATCCATATAGAGACGCTTTTATGAAGTACATTGGCAAAGAATTGTCAAGCTTTTTTGAAACCCCTGCTAGGGATTGTTGATTAATTTATATACAAGGAATTGTCAAGTTGTATTATGAATGTGTGTATTATCAATATACAAGGAATGTCAAGGGACCGCTGCTAGGAATTGTCAAGTTTTTGGAACTGCTCTAGGAATTGTCAAGTTGTATTATTGCATTCCTTTATATTTATGAATTATACTTCTCTACTACAAGTTCTCTGAGTTATGTAACAATGGTTGGTATTCGAAGTAAACTTGGTATAATTAAGGACAATATCCCTTAAGATAAGTCATTGAATAGAAAGACTTTATTTTTAGAACAATGTGATACAACAATTGCCTCAGTGATGCCATTTTTTGTGAACTAGGACAAAAAATGGTAATTGTGAATTTTATTCATCTTGTTATTTTTATGGGGAGGATCACCAAAGTGACCAATGCGAGGAGTCTAATTTCATTTGAAATATTGAACAAGAAGAGCATGAAGTTCACAAAATTGATTACAACTCTGAACTCAAAAACATTTTAAATGAATTGTTGAGGATCAATCAAACTTCGTTTGATAAATTTGAAATTCATTGTGAGAATCTAGAGGGGAAAGTAGTCAATTTTGAAAACAAGCTTGTTGAGATGAAACTAAACACAATGCATTTGTGTTAGATGGAGAAAATTTGAAAAACAAAAATAGCGGCACAAAAGAAAAGTCAAGGGTAGGACACTTAGATCTTTATGCGACATTTGAGATTCAATATTTGGCGACTAAAGAGAATAATCATTTATATGAGGATTTTTATTCTTCTCAACTATGGGAGATATATCCTATATGCCTAATTGTTGGGCATAGGAAACACTTTTCTTCTATACGCAAATTACATAAGATTTTCTATCAAAAAGAAGGTAAGTTTAAGGCTGAAATGTTTTCATGTCTCATTATCCACCTTATTTTAGTGTTCGGTGCGTCAACAATTAATATTAAAGAAGCGCTTTATGGGAGGGAGCCCACAAAAGGTAATTAGTAATTTATTTCGAAATATATTGATGAATTTAATTAATTTATCACGACCAAAAATATAACGTCATTACCGGCGCATAAGCTATACTCCTATGCTGACAAACCTATCAACTAACTTAACAATTTAGCAATAAATAGTTCTAAAATAATCATTTCGAAAAATATATAATTTTCTCAAAATTTCGACAGAGTATCCTCATAACTTCAATATTTCAAATTTATAAAACATTCTGTTTACACTTCAATTCAATCATAATCGAAGGAACCATAATCTAGTATTCAATCATCTCCCAAAAGAATTTTTATACTCAAAATAGCTGCAAATTACATCACGACCATACAACTTTACACAAAAAATAGTCATCGATCAAAGACGCCACCACAAAAATACGATCGAGACTCGAGTCTACTAACAGCTTGCTACTCAGCTGCTGTGAATCTGAAAAAATAAACAACATGAAAGGATAAGTCACAAAGACTTAGTGAAGAGACAACACCACCGTCAACTAGAAGAGAAACACACAAAAAGACACGTAAAATTAATTTATCAATCTTATGCAATTACATATTAAACATACTACCCAAAAATATAGATAACTCTCAAGTAAAGTATACATACGATAACATGATTAAACTGTAATTTAGTCATTCAGGTAAAATATTTAAAATCCCAATTTATAGAAAGTGAAATCACATTAGCAACAACACAAAAATCATAGAAATCAAACAAGTAAAAATATAAATTACCATAATTTAGAAGACTTCCAACTACTCAATGATAAGTCTCATAAGGTCTCTCTTAGGGTGACTCCATCTAATGGATAGTCCTTTCCTCTCTGTAAGACCCATAATTTTAAAGTATAATTTATGTATTTTTGTGTATTTTGGATTTTGGCTCCGAGGCTTTTTAGCCAAAGTTAATAATATTTTGGAGTTTATATGATCAAAAAGATATTTTGATGCCAATTAAAATTACTCGTCGATAAATAAATTAAATTAAGTGCGGTGAATCCTTTACGGAGAATTTAATGCATTACGGGTGAAATGGTAATTTAACAAATATCTAGATATTTTGAGATATTGTTAATTATAATTAATACATATATATATATATATATATTTATATGTTTGTGTGGAGGGAAAAGAGAACGAAATAGAAAGAAAAGAAAAGGATATAAAAAGGAAAGAAGGAAAAAGGAAAGAAAGAAAATCCAGAATTTCCATCTTCTTCCTCTGCTGCCTCTACGCGAAACCCATTTCTTCTTCTTCTTGGTTTGCTTTCTTTTTCGTTCCTTTTCTTCAAGATTAGAAACCAGTGAGTGTGGAGAGAGAAACTACATCAACTTCATTTCTTCTTGTGTGATTCGGAAAAACGAAGAAAAATGGTGTTTAGGTGATTTCAAAACTGTCAAACAAATACCTTCCCCGTTTCATCTAGATCTAAGCTTCGTTTCGGGAAGAGATAAAAGGGAAAGTTGCTCACTACCACGCTACGGTGCTAGTGAACTAAATTTGGAAGCGACGTTGCGAGCGGAGATTTTATCGGAATTTACTCGCGGTACCGGAAACGCACGTTAAAGCTAACGTTAAGGTAAGGGCTCCTTCCAAACTTCTAGTTTGCATTTAGGGACTTATCTGTGGTTGTGTGGAAAGAATTTTGTTAGGGTTTGAGTATTGATTTGGGGGAAAACAAATCTAAGGCTTTATGGGTAAAATCTTAGAGCTAGGTTTTTGTTGTATTGATGAATGTTGCGTGGAAAAAGTGCATTTGAATCTCATATATGTATGATTTGAGTAATGAACTGGTTGTCGTTTGAGTGGTGGATTGTGTTGCATTTGTGTTCGTCGTATTTGATGTGTTCTTAATTAATACTGATGAAATTTGTGTGTGTGTATGGTTGGATTTGTGGGAGAAATGAATTGACTGTGTTTTGGTGTGAGTTGGTGGATTGGACTGATAATAGGCTGAGTTTGTTTTGTGTGGAATTTGAAAAACCATTAGAGTTAACGAGTATTAAATGGGGAATCTTTTAATATCTTGGTTTACTTAATGTGTGTTTTGAGAAGAATGATTTAAGTGTTAAAACGGTATTAAGAATGGGGAATCTCTTAATTGTCTACGTTTACTTAATGTTAGCGTGAAAACCATTAGAGTTAAACGAGTATTAAAAATCGGGAATCTTTTAATATCTCGGTTTACTTAATGTTGTTTTGGAAAATCGTTTAAGTTAAAAGATTATTAAGAATGGGGAATCTCTTAATATTTCTGTTTGCTTAATGTTTGTTGTGAAAATCGTTTAAGTCAAATAAGTATTAAAAATGGGGAATCTTTTA
>PGWS01020288.1:0-11045 GCA_002896235.1 Cicer reticulatum
AAAAAAAATAAAAAAAATAAAAAAATAAAAGAACTCCACTATTTGATGGAGAGAGATTTGAGTATTGGAAAGATAAACCGTGAAGTTTCATCATTTATCAAAATCCTCAACTATGGGGATTTGGGTTAGAGAAAGATATGTAGATCCAAAAGATGCAAATAGTATTGTCATAGCAAGAAAACAACTAGATGGTGATCAACAAAAGAATTTCAAGATGAATCATAAAGAAAGAACCTTCATGATGAACGCTATTACTTTTGAAGAGTTTGATAATATTAGTGACAAAGAAACAAAGAATATCCTTGATGTTTTATTTGTTAACTATGAAAGAAGACAAGAATGTCAAGAAGTCTAGAGCAAAATTATGAGAAGGTTTTAAAACTTTAAAAACGCAATTCCAATTTTCTCTTGTATTTTTTTTTTCTCATTTCAATATATCCTCACACCCATCACCGAAATGGATTAGTTGAGAGAAAACATACACACATGTAGTAGATACAGGCTTGTCATAACTTACTCAAGCCAACTTATCCATACCAATTTTGGGATCAGCATCCTTACTATCACAATTATGCTTATCGTTTATTGTAACAAACAACAATCAAGACTATAAATCTAAAAATCTTTGGTGGGAATGTTTTTTTTTCCAACTTGCTCTAGAACTTGTGGCGGTGCTAGTAGAAATGAAAAATGGCTACCAATAGCCATAGGATAAGCATTCTTTTTTCATCGTAGATTGTGATTTGGTTATTAAATTGAAAGCATTTTTTATTCTTTATGCCTAAACCCTCTAAAAGTTGGCATTAAACCCCGACAAACTGATTGATCCAGTAAACCCCATATAAGAGACAAGTCCTCTCTCGTGTGTAATTTTTTCAAGAGATCTTTTCAAGAAAAACTCGGTTCTTCAATCCCTAAAAAATACAAGATTGTGGTTTGAAGAACCGGTTTAATCTTGCGGAAGATGTAAGTAAATTTAACATTTTGGAAAATTGTTGTACTTGATGTTTGATTGCTAGTTAATAAACTTGAGAATATAAAGAACAATATCAAACCATCTTAGTTCCTCTGTACATGAAAATAGATTATGGATTTTAACAATCATGCCCAACTGTCTTTCATACATTAGAAAATAGGCTTTCATGTCATTAATTGAATACAACAAAGTTTTTAGTTGCCACTCAGTGTTTGAATAATGGTGTTGTGCCATGGATCAGAAAGGTGCTGCAAGAGGTTATCAAATGGTCCTTTGCCTGTCACGTTGTGCTGAACTATAAATCCCAAAAATGCCAACATTGCCAATCTCCCTGCAAACATTATAAATAAACAAGTTTAACCCAACAAACTCATAACTATAAAAAAATGGATTAAATATATTTTTTTTAACAAATTTAATAGCTTTTATCCCCAAAAATGCAAGTATACGCTTTTTAATCTCTTTTTTTTAATATAGAGAAAATTTAGATTAGGGATTCTCATGATAAGGGAGATTCACCTATCTCTTTAAAGATTTACAATGAAATTTATATATAACCTATCAATTGTAGATTTTTAAACTTGAACTCAAGTCACCTTGAGTGGGAGCAAAATATCCAACCGTAATTGGTAAGAGACAACGATCAAAAATAGTTTTAATCTCTAATAAGAGACTAAGGACGACAAAAAATATACTATTATTTTAATCAAATAAAATTTGTATAAAAACTAAAAACAATATTTGTTAATTAAGTGTCAACAACATATTTAACCCTGTAATATTTGAGATGTAACAAGACATAATAAAAATAAATAAATAATAAAATAAATAAATAAATAAATAATAAAATAAATAAAGCATTTACCATTGGCAAGTTCCTTCTCTTTAGCCTCCAAAGTTGGTGCAAAGTTCAAGGGGTTAAAAATGCCACCGGGGTATCCAACCTCATTTGGAGGCAAGCTGTATTGCTTGAAGATAGGATCTTGGTTAACACTACCAGGGTTCTTAATGTCTTGCCATCTTCTTATCTCAACATAATGGAACAGAATGAACTCAATCACAAAGAGGGTTGAAGATGAAGCAAAGTACTCTTCTTTCCCAGCATCATACCATTTTGGAACATTGATAATTCCAATATTGGTGAATACCTCAGGGAGTAACATCCCTGCAACACCCAACATGGCCCAACGTCCATTCACAAGCTCAGCTTGAACAAACCATTTCAAGTTCTCTGGATCCTCAGCAAGTGCCAATGGATCAAACCCATTGTCACCAGGAAGACTAATAACAACACACAACAAACAAATTAACATGTTATTAACTATACATAATGCATTCATTTTCAGTTTCACTAAGTTATTGTTGGGGAGTCTGGGTAGAATCCACCCTCTTAAGATACTATCATTTGGTCTTTTTTATAAAAGACAATAGAGTTATAATTTAGTCAACAAAAATTGATATATTTTGTCTATAAATCACAACAAAACTCTTTGAAACATGAATGTTATAATCCTTTTTCGTTAAAACATTATATTACTTGCATAAACAATCAAAAGTATAACATTATAATATTAAACTTCTTGAGACAAGATTTAATATCTATTATTACTAATTTTACTTGACGGATTCTAGACAAATGCAAGCATTGTTCTATATAATTAAATGTTCAATTGCAACATTTGGTCTTACATATTTTATTAAAGAGTTCCCTAGACCAAAAAATTATTCTAGTCAAGATTCGAACTCTAATTCTCTGAAACGAATCGTCTTTAACTAAATTATATAACCAACACTTGAATCCAATAATTAATAGTTGCATTAATTTTACAATTGAACATTTTAGTTACATCAACTATCATATTGTTGCCAATTATGGTTTCAACCTAAAATTTTTAAACCAAAAATATTTTCTCTTCCCAAACTACTAAGGGCCAAAAAATCTACCATTTTTGGAACAAAAATGCACTATATAGGGGTAACAAATATAAAGTTGGACCAAAACTACATATAATATGTATGATTGAGAGACATTAGGAGACTAGTTTTGTGAGTGTGATAAAATACCAGAACAAAAATGCAATTAAGTATACAATAAAATATTGATGCTACGATATAGCATTTACATACCTGCCAGTGAGGTAACCTGGGGAGGACAATCCAGGTAACCACTCTCCTTTCTTGGCTTCAACCTTAAAAGAGGCAGAAGGAGAAAAACCAATTGGTCTAATAGCCACTTCTCTGTTCAGTTTACCGGATGATCCGGTAAGGAACCTCGATTTCGAAGCACATGGCCGGAAAATGGCCGCAGAAGCCTGTGTTGTAACGGTGGTCATGTTGAACTACTTATGGCGGTGGTGACAAAGAAAAAAAAAATAGATTGATTATTGAAGATGAAAATGTGGTTGGTTTTTTTGTTTTGTGAATGGCTTGTTTCATATGTATTTCGTTTGGGAACCATTCATGTGGTTGTTGTGCTCTGTTTATGATCCACGGTTGGTTTGTGCGATATTTGGAATCCGACGGTTGGCATGTCTTATATGGCTTATCCTTTTAATCTCAATGATATAATCCAACATCTACTTGTATTCATTGTTGTTGGCTGGGAAAAAGATTCTGTAGGGTCATGAAATGGCACGTTGCATGATCGATGGAAGGCGTTGAATAATCAGTATTCTTCCAATTCCTCTGTGACATATAGTGTCTGGATAACATTTTTTGGTGTCCTATAATAGGAGAAACATTAGTTTCAGTTCCATTAAGTACCCAGTAGAAGAGAAAATTTCATTCTATATTGTATATAAAAAAAAAAGGAAGAAAGTTTAATAGTAAGCTAGCTATAAGGGAGTGATGTTAATATATATTCTATAAACATATTTTTTTAATGTTATTATGTTGTTAATCGTTAAAAAAATTATAATTCTTTAAGAAATATTCGTGAGACTTACTTGTGTTTTAATTAAAATGAAGAATTTAATTGACTATAATAATTAATCTAATAAAGTATCAAACAAGAAAAATAAATTAGTTCCACATATAATTAATAGAGTAATTATATAGATTTATCAGAAAAATAATTATTCACTTTATACGTTGATTTTTGTTATGATGAGTTGATTTTAATTTAAAAAAATATATAATTTCATAGTTACTCAATTCGAGTAATTCATTATCTATATTTATAGACTAAACTCAATAGTGTTATATGTGAAGGTTGTATTTAAAAAAACTAAATATCACATCTATATAATATAATAAAATAAACATTATGTTATGACAAATATTCATCTGATGATATGTTTAAATTCAATATTACTTGTATATATTTTATTTTTATAATTTTATACATTTTTTTATTTGTTAATTTGAATGATTAATTATTAAATTAATTATTGCATTTAACTTTTTCTAATGGAAATATATATTATTTTATTATTATTATTATTATTATTATATTATTATTAATTATTATAATTTACTTATGATATTGTAAGATTTTGTTTTAATGAGAAAATTTGTCAGTCACTTAATTAATATTGAGTGTTATTTATTAATTAAATTATAAATAAAATTATAACTGTATATTAGTTCAATTATGTATTTGAATTGTTGAAAGAAAACAAATCATATTTTTAGTTGCTAGTGTTGGGAAACAAAGGCACCGTCAAAAGTCTTTTATTAAAACATGCGTTAAAGCTGCTCCTACCTCTTTTTTTTTTTTTTTTCAAAAAGTTCATTTTTTATTTTTATAAAAAAGAACAGCGTAATCTTAAAGAAAATAGTATAATATTATGTTCCAAGTTACTACATTGTGGTTGACAAATATGTCAAAGTAACAAAGTTAAAGTCTATATTGGATTGACTAGATTTTGATTGGCTTGCCATGGATATCTTATTCCTTAACACACATATATTTAAAGTTGCAGTCTTTTTTTTCTTTTGTATTAATGTATTCTAGTAAGTAAATTTATCTTTCTTTTCATAGTCTTTAATTCTTTTTATCTATTTTCTACATTTATAGTGGATTTAAAATGTTATAGTCAAAAGTTTCTAGAAATAGAGGATTAGTGTGGAAAAATGATAGTATGTAAAATTGTTCTACATGCACTAGTGCATTAACCTTATTAATCGGTTTTTATGTACATGTTAGACGGTTACTTGTCGTTAGAAAATCTACATCAACGTGTAATAAATAGTTAATATAAATCGGCTAAAATGACAGATGTAACAGTAGTCAATTCAAATATATTTTATAACATCGATTAATTTGAACCAATCTAACAGTACAATTCAAATGGATTTAATAATAAATCGGTTTAAATTGAACATCTAACAAGACCAATCAATTCATTTGATATTATTACAATCGGTATAAATTTGAACACAATCTAACAAGTCATATTCAAATTTAACTAAATCTCATACTTCATTATAGCAATTAATAAATTCAACTAAATATCTCATTGAATCGTAGCATTGTCACAACAAATAAGTAGAAACTAAAAACACATATGTAATTATAGACATAATCGATCTAAACGTGCCTACAACACAAGGAGTCACATGATGGCATCACTACGTTAACAATACATTATACTTAACATGAAAACACAAACAAATCACAAGTCTGAGTATAATAAAGATAGTAATAATATTAATAATCAAGATTAACACAAAAGATTCATATGAAATTAACACAACTGTAAGTATAAGAAGTGCCGCCTAAGAAGGGGGGTGAATTAGGATGTTAGTAAATTTTCTTGTTTTCAGTTATATGGTAGTATGAATTTCTGAGTTAATATAATATCTACTAATAGTAAGGTGCAGTAAATAGATGAACACAATAGATTTATCCTGGTTCCCCTTATAACCAAGGGTACGTCCAGTCCTCTTGCACACTTCAAGAGATTGATCCACTAATTGTCAGAAAATGTACAACTCCCACCATTAAACTAGGATTCTTGCTACAAAACTTTAAACAACACTTCTAAAATTTGCACAACACTATCTTAGATTAGCTAGTTTAAGAAAGTATTACTTTCATTTTACAATGATACATTATGATTTGAATAAGCATAAGGAGGGGTATATTGATAAACAATCCAATAACAATTCAAGTACTTGAGAACCTTTCTGAATGATATGAAAATGAAATGCAAGTACTTTGTAAAAAATCATAATTTTGTTCAAAGTTGTTCAAGGTATTGATTCAAGGATTGTGTGTTGTTTGATCTGAAGTTATGGGGTATTTATACTCCATAAACATCTCTTCAGATTCGTGGCCATTGATCCAAGAGGTTTGATGAAAAAATACAATGATTTGGAGCCATTCTAGATCTGAAAAATTGTATTGCTTCCAGTTGTATTCGAATACAGGATGTGTGTATTCGAATACACCTCTTTGTAACGTTCAAAAATATAATCAAAAATTACACCTTGTATTCGAATACACCTGTGTGTAGTCAAATACAGATTAGTGAAAATTTGCCACTGACTTACTTTGTATTCGACTATAGAAGGCTATAGTCGAATACAGATATAAGGATTTTGGCCACTGACTTGATGTGTATTCGACTACACATAGTCGTAGTCGAATACAACTTTGAGACTTTTGCTTCTGACTTGCTTTCTATTCGAATACAGGATGCTGTATTCAAATACACTTATGTATTTTGTCAAAAATATTAGTTTTAAGACTTTGTTAATGCTATTTTGACTTTTGAAAATACTTTATATGCATATGTAAATATGACTTGTTCTCATGTAATTGAAGTATTGGTTTGCATCATATACCTTTACATTTTAACATTTAATATTTGGATTTGAAGCTTTATTAATGAAGATATTTGAACTTCTTTTTGAGGTTGTTGCTTTGACCATAATGGTTGATCTTTGTCTTCATCAAAAACTTGTAGTTTACATTCTCCCCCTTTTTGATTATGACCAAATGTTGTTGTTGTGGAGAGATTGTGGAAATTGAATCATTGCTCCCTCGTAATATATGCGTACTCCCCCGTTGTATGTGATTAATTAAAAAATTGTTTGAGGACCTACAAGATGTTTAAGGCAACAACAATACCAAATTTTCTCCCCTTTTTGACATGATCAAAAAGAAGGAAAAATATAGAAACATACATATGCAAGAATATACATACGAGTAAAGGGAAAATTCGTACACATTGTAAATAAAAAAGAAAGGACATAATGAAGGATGAAGGCAAGTTCAATTTAAGGACATCATAATAGTCAACACGTGTTTAATGATAAAAAATTTCAACTTAGAACATACCATAAAACAAACTACAAATTAAGACATGAAAAACTACAAGGCATAATATAAGGTAGTACTTCAACGTATTACAAATAGAATCCCAGTGTCGATCAAAAACCGTTGGAATATGAAAATGATCAAGTTTGTCAGATAAACTACTACTGTCGTGAGATAAATTGTCATGGTTGCGAGCAATAGTAGTTTCAATGTTCCGGAAGCGAGTGTTGATAGAAATGGTTCGAATTGAGTTTGGAAGAAGGTTTGGAAAGAATCAAGGCGAGCCATGAGCATTTGATTGGAGATATAATCATCATCAAAAGGTTGTTTCCCTCGCCCATCTTCATCAAGCTGGGCAGCAGCATTTGAGGGTCCAGAAGTGTCTTCTTGAGCAGCATCAGATGGTTGAAAATAACACCTTTAATGCACAAGAAGATTCAAGCTGCTCATTCCATACTACCGCATGCTAGCAGGACGCCTAAATAAACATATTTTTTTTTGTGGTGTATACATGACTTCATCAGAGAAGCCACCCCAAAGTGTTCCAAATCCCGGGAAAACTTCCTTTGCATATGGTAATCCAATTGCCTCTCGGGATCCCAAACATGACAGATTCACAAAGTGTGCCCAATTTACTTGACAACCTCATAACATGAAATTCATAATTTTGTAATTTCAACTCCGAAATTTGGGAGTAATTTCCAGCCTTTGGAACCAGAATGTAGCTAAGGAAATAGTGCAAGGCGATTATCAACGGTAAGATTTCTCACTCCATACCGTTGCTGGGCATATTTGGAACCAGCCTGAGTCCTCTTTTGTTCCATTGTGCGTCTGTCAAACCGACATAGGGCAACATATGCATCATACTCAGAGATATCAGCCCATTCACACAAGTTGTTGGGACAAAGCTTTTGACCTTTAAAGGGAATGTTCAGAATTTCGCATATGGTTTTGGTATTTAACCGAATGATTTTACCCTTAACTCGAGATACTAGCATTTTTCCATCTTGGATGAGATTGCAATAAAAAACCCTAACTAAGTCAGGATAAACAGGACCTTTGTAACCTATAAACTCTTCAACATGTTGTGCTTTGATCAACTCAGGAAACTTAAAGGCAGAGAAAGAGTTTAAAGTACCATATTTTGGAATGATAAGTCGTTTGTCAGAGTAGAATGTGCGCAAACGATCAATTTCTCCCAGTGTGTGTAGAAGCCGGGATAAATCTGTGATGTTGGGATTCCTTGTTCGTTTTCTTGAGGGACCCACTGCTGCATGATTGGTTTTTAGTCCTCGTTTGCGGGCATCCCATTGGTGAGAAAGGAGGGTTTTGGTGAAAAAATGGGTTTGAGAGAAAAGGTGAGATATGTGAGAAAATCTGATGATAAATGTCAGAAAGAAGGAAAGATTGATGTAGTTGCAAGGTCTGGTAATGGGTAACTGAGCTGAAAGGAGGATGGACGAGATTTTGGTAGAAGAGAGGAAAGGCTACAGTTGTGTATTCGCAATTACCAAAATTCAAAATAACCCACAAATGTGAAACAACTTTATATCTGCGGCAAAAAACGACGAAGGCGTAATCGACTACACTAGCTTGATTTGAATACCACCATGTCTGGGAAACGTTATACTCAACTACACATACATGATCTCGAATACAAAATTCTGGAAAAGTGATGTATTCGAATACAACATTTCGTATTCGACGACATATGCAATTTTGCTTAAAAACTAAATTTTATGGACAACCTCAAACACGTCAATACACAAATTATAGTATCAACAAACCCAATAATTTCACTCAAGGAATTCTTATTTTAACAACTTTACAGATGAAATTTCTTGAAGAGAGATGACAAATTATATGTACCATGCTTGCATACCAACAAAATTGAAATCAAATTTTATTAGGTACCCAATGTGCTTTGGGTCCTTGATGGTTAGTACCTTTCTTTACCCATACGTAATGTCCTCTTGGAACACTAATGTTTCTAACATGACAAGTATTAGGGGTGTGACCCTTGAGACCACAATAAGAACAAGTAGGAGTGAATCTATTTTTAAAAGCATGTGTATGAGATTTACTATGAATAATTTTCTCTTTATAATGGTGATCCTTTTTCATAATTATAATCTTTTCTTGATTGGATTGATTACTTGCTTTGAAAAAAATGGTCTTATTCAAGTTTGGTTTATCAAAATTTGAGTATTCAAGACCACTTTTGTCATTTGAGTATCTTTGCATATTTAAAACATTTTCCAAGCCTATTTGTCCTTTTTCGTATCGTACAATTACTCTATTTAATTGAACAATCTTAAGGAGAGGGAATCACATTTATGCATGCAAGAATTTGTTTACAGTTTTCCTAATTTTTTTCAATAGTGTCGAACTTTTTCTTGAAGACTTGAGATTATGTCTCTTTTGTGTTGATACTAGTCTAACAGATTTTGCATTCAATACAGTAGTTCCTGATGGCGTTTTGAGCCTCATTATATTCTAAGAATCAATTCACTATTATTTATATGAAGAAGAAAGGAGTCTATGTTACTAACCTCTTCTTCGTTATCTGATTGATGTGATCCCATCAATGACAACATTATGCGCATCTTCCACTACTCTGTTTCTGAAGATGAACTACTCGTTTCGTCTTCCCAAGCCTATGTATGCCTCTTGACAGTCTTTCTTTTTGGTTGGCATTTTTCTCAAATCAAGGTTTGCACAATCCTGCCTTGATATGTCCATGTTTTGACGCATTCTCAAAGCAAGTGAAGTTTGATTTGAAGTAACACCTATCCTTTCTCCTACAAACTTTTCCTTTTGAAAGTTCCTGATCATTTTAAAAACTTACCAATTTCCTTACACAAGGAACGTAATATTTTCATCTTCATCTGAATTTTCGTCTTTTATTTGTTCTCTTGATTCAGTCTTTAGAGCAATGTTTTTGGTCTTCTTTTCTTGACTTTCATTTTGTTCTAACCTTCCAAGTTCGATTTCGTGTTCTTGGAGTTTTCCAAAAAGTGCATAAAGAGACATCTTTGTTAGGCTTTTCTTTTTAGAAATTGTCGTTACTTTAGGTTACCATGCCCTTATTAATGATCTCAGAACTTTAAGGTTCAATTCATCATTAGTGAAGGTTTTTCCAAGAGCCGTCAAGTGGTTGGTCAGATGAGAAAATCTTTTCTGCAAGTCCAGAATAGATTCTTTGGGTTGCATTCGGAACAATTCATACTCTTGAGATAATGTGTTGAGTTTGGAACGCTTTACCTCAATAGTTCCTTCATGTGTTATTTCAAGTGTATCCCAGATTTCTTTAGCTGTTTTGCAATGGGATATACGGAAAAATTCGTCCATTCCAAGTGCCGATTGTAACATGTTTTTGGCCTTTTTATCAAACAATACTTTCCTTTGTCATCATCTGTCCATGAGACTTTTATATTTACTTCTTCTTTATTATTGATAACTGTTGTTGGAACATAGGGACCATTTTCTACCGCTTCCCATATATCATCTCCTTGTGCCTCAAGATATGTTTGCATGCGTATCTTCCAGAAATCATAGTGTTCACCAACGAAACATGGTGGTTTATTGCTACTACCACCATCTCTAAAAACTGGTTGTGCGGAAGCCATTAATAAGGATCGAGGAGCAAATTACCGGAACCTGCTCTGATGCCAATTGTAAGTAAAGAAGTACGCCTAAGAGGGGGGGTGAATTAGGTGTTAGTAAATTTTCTTGTTTTCAGTGATATGGTAGTTGAATTTTCTGAGTTAATATAATGTCTACTAATAGTAAGGTGCAGTAAAT
>PGWS01020291.1:0-11100 GCA_002896235.1 Cicer reticulatum
ATTACTAATATTTCAAAAATAATACTTGATAAATTAGAGAAATTAAAATAATTAACCTTTTAAAAAAATACATATTATTAACAACTCAAACTCTCATATTCAAATTAATCACTATAATTATACTTATTTTTCAAAATACTCACGTTATAATAATATATCATTAGAGAATAGTCAAAATTATAAAATAAATAAATATAAAATCAACACTTTATATTAATTACTAAATCATACTAAATATATATATATATATATATATATATATATGTATATATATATATATAAAATCATAATTCCAATAAGTAAAAGTAAAGAAAATCAAACACAATATTACTACTATCTCAAGATGATTATTTATAAAATAAATAATTGAAATAAGATATCTTTGGAAATAATTAAATATAATTAAGTGCATATTTAATATTAACCAAACACACAAGGAAATATGATATTAATTATCAAAACTACATATACACGTAAAATCACCTAAATCTTATTCTTTAAAATATTTACACTAATATACTCTTATTTTTTAGAAAAATATATAAATAATAGAATATAACATTTATTATTCATGATAACATATTTGGTCAAATATAAAAGGATTAACACATCATATTACACACACCTATATAGCAAATTAATCATAAAATCTAATAATATGTATTCTAAAATAATTTTAACACCAAATTAATTATCTAAAATCTTAATTAATTAATAAAATAGTTTATTGTAAAATTTGGGGGGTTACAGCTAGCAGTTTACCAACGGAATTTAAAAAGGTCGCTAATTCATTCGTTACTAGCAACATTGACCGATTTTTAAACATTAGCGACATATTTTTGGGTCACTAAAGGCGAAATTTCTAGTAGTTACGCAATCCACATTTACCTCGATTGTCGCGTGTGTCTTGGGTTGAGTTGTGGGGATCTATGAGGACTGGACCAATTTGAATTGTCCGTCCATTGGTACTTCAAAGTATAAAGCCTTCTAATCAAGTACTTCAAAGTTATAATGGTACCAAAATGTGAAGTAGAGTTTAAGCTCATTTATAATATTGCATTTTTGTGTATTTTTTTTTTTGTGATTAATGTGTTTCAAAAGTGATAATAATTTCCCTTGGATGATGTGACGATATGACGATATATTGATTTTACTTAGTGATATTTTTACATTATAATATGATATTATTTCTCTTGAGTATTTTGATATATCATGATGTGTTTTGATACAGTCTATTATGGTTGTTTGTGTTATCTTCTTACTTATATTACATTATCAATATGCTATCAAAAATCAATTCCTTCATTTTTTGTGTTTGACTAACTTGGTCATGCGTTTGTGAAATCGCAGTTGTTACAGGTTAATGAGTTTTGAAGTTCAAGTTTGGGAGGAATCCCGCTCTGATAGATGATACCGGGAATAAGGGTTGTATTTTGCATTTTACTTATTTAATTTGAAATGACATTTTGTATGAAAATCTTATAAGTACTAGTAAGTTTTTAGAATTAAATGAAGTAATTATACTTAATTCAAGCTTATTGATATTGTATATTTTTTAGGAAGAAAAAAGTTTAAATTGTATTTTGATTAATGTGATATTCTAAATAACCCACATAAGTTTCTTTTCCCTTTGGAAGAGTTTTTATTTATCTGCTGCAAAATTTATAGAAATATGATATAAATTATTATATATTATTTTGGGGTTTAGGGTGTCATATTAACCATATGAGTTGTACTAATAAAAAACAACTATGTATCTTTGATTAATGATGTTATTAAACATATAATTATTTACAATTAAATAAAACTGAATAATGAATATATATCCTCTAGAATTTAATATGTAACTCATCTTCCTCAATAATTTATCATTTAGGAAATTGGTTTTTAACTTAGATTAATCGATATTCAGTTTTTAGTGATAAGTTTCAATTCATAAATAAGCAAATACTTTAATACTAATATGCAATTGAAGAGTTCATGGGTATTGTCTAGAGATAGAATCTAATCTAATTCCATCAACTTTATTTTTTGTGGCCAATTCTAAGGAAGAAATCTCCAGAAAAATTATGAAATTTTTATATTCGTATGGATCCACAATTTTTCTTAAATTTGTGTTTTGATGTTGTGAAATTGAAAATTTATGTTAGAATAATTATAAAAAAAAGAAAAAAAAAAAAGAGTTATATGTTGGTTGAAGCCAGGCACAAGTTGTAGAAAACGTAGTCAGAAAAATGGAAGAAAAAGTGATAATATAATATATTGTCTTACAATAATACGATTATGTGATTTAAATCATATTTTACATATAATATATAATAAGGGTGTTACCATACAAATAGCAATATCCTGCTGAAATAAATAGATACTTCTTTTGTACCTAAATATCTTTAAAGAAAAGTAATATTATAAGTAATCCAATACAAAAATGAAATTTTAATATTTTATAGAACTTTTCCATAATAAAAAATTAAACTAAACACAAATTATATACGGTGTTTACTCGATGGTTTTGTATACTACTGAAATTTCTTTATAAGTTCTTAGACTTAAATAGAATTATCGATAAAGTTAAATATAATTTTTTCAATAATGTTAAAATAATATATATATATATATAATATAATTATATAAAATTGAATATTTTATTTACTCTTTGATATGTATATTTTGTATAAGATTTTAATTAAACTCTAATACCCTATATCAAACTTATTTGGAGGGAATTCATTACAAGTAACCCTTACTCTTTAAAGTGTTGGTGGAACTTGTTTTGTCCATGGTCGCCTTGCCACATCTGCAAGAGATGTGGTATATGTAATATGATCTTTTTGTACTCTAATTTTTTTTATTAAAACGATTATAAAATGTAATTATTTTAGTTATATTAAAGATTGTAGATCTATATGTGTGTGTCTATATATATATAGAGAGATGGAAATGTATTAAGTGAGATAAGTTTTATTTTGAGAGGGTGAGAGGATCCAATTTTGATTATACAACTATAATGCGTCTATCGCAAACGCCAAACCCAAACAATGAAGGTGGTGAGAATTTCTACGATACTTTTATGTAATCACATCCTATTATTAGCTATTGAGTAAAACGTGGAGAACCACGCCAGTAGCAAAACAACAAAATAAGGGACGAGAACCATTGAAAATCATATTTAAATAAATTCCAATGGAAAGGTTAAATCTAAGATTTCCATCCCAATCAACATCCATTCAGGTATAAATAAATCTAAAGGATACTGAGCGATTACAAACATCACGCAAAATACAGTTTATGCATGTCTTATATCTCTAATTACCTAATATGTCACATTAATTCTAAATTTTCCATCAAACATAACAAATCGAAATCATAATTTTAGACAACAAATCTATTAGACGTACATGTAAATAAATTTAGTAATAATTGCAATATAGCCACCCGGTGTCACTATCAAAACTGGAATTCCCAAACTCGAAAGACGTAAAAACTATATATATAAATATACTCTCAAGAAAAGATGACTTCCACCACTCTGATGGTACTATAATGACCTGCAGCTTGCAACTCTATGCTCTCGCAAACGCCAAACCCAAACAATGAAGGGTGAGTTTCGAAATTATGTAACAATCCTATATAAGATAAACGTGGAGACCACGCAAGTAGTCAAAACAACAAAAATAAGAGAAACATTGAAGAACATAATATCAAAAGTTAATCTAATTCAATCACAATAAACAGTTACAAGGATGAAATGTTTATGCATGTCTATATACTCCATACTTCTTTCATCAATTTGTACATTGTATCTCTGAAGGTACTTGGTAGAGGCCTGATACAATACCACTACAAGAGTCGCGAACAATTCATGGAATGGCCAAGTCCTCATAGATCCCTTCACTCAACCTGAGACACATTACACGACAGTTAGGGTATCACTAATCCCCTAGGGATAACCCATTAATCCACTTAGGATTCCCGCACCAGAATACCCCCAACGTTATTAGTCTTACCTTACAGTTGGACTGTAGCCTCCATGATCAAACTTATTCAAATTGTACTTTCCCGAATCACTACGGTTTGTCAGATCCTCCCTAATGATGACAAACCAATCCTCACTATGGACTACAACACCTTCTCCTACTTACTTTGTTTATCATGACTCAATAAGTTTCAGTTCGAATTCACAATATTCATGAGAATTTACATCATCTTATACGTATATAGTCATCACAATAAAGTCTGAATAATTGGTTTACACCACTCACAATTCACAGTTTTAGTCTCATGAATCACAAAATAAGATCACAACAAGAGGTGCATTCAAGTAATATCACAAATTCAATCAAGAACAAAGCACTCTAGTAAAAAATCATTCACACAATAACAATCAGCATAGGTTTCCCTATAATTCAAACAACTTGCCATCTTGAAATAAATATATTCACGGAAATTATATAGGTTGCTAAATTATGTTTTATTCGTTCACTATTACCATTCATGTATTCATTAATTAATTATTGATTCTTAATAAGGTTTGACCGTACGTTGTAAGCCCCAAATTTAATAATTGGGAATTTTGATATTCACGTTCATCCCAAGTTATTTTATACTCATAAAATCGAACCTCCTCTCACCCATTGCTTGGTTGAATATTTTTCCAACGAAGCAGGTCTGCTTATTTAATGTATCGTTCGCCAAATCTTCGCCAATCACCGCCTTTAATAGTCCACAGAAGAAATAGAAACAACAAAGACAAAAATAAAATATTGATTAATTACTTGGTATCCTAAGTAAAATAAAGTTGGTTTACTATTTGCAACATTGAATTAACTCTCATCATATGCATATTTTCATTGTTTTTAGTCTCACTTATCTTTTATTCATTAGTTCATAAGGAGTTATTTGATATATTTTGTTGATTTTACAGTTCTTTTTTAAGAAATATTTTATGTTCTTTATTTCCTTGATTAAGTAAAGATTTTTCATAGTTTGGCGTATGTTTCTTTGTTTTAGTGTCGTTGTGAATTTTGGTGAGAGAATCAACACGGACATATGTGGAGTATTTCAACCCTATCTGGAGTTTGTAGTGTCCAATTGGAGTCAAACCAAGTGCGAATGAAAGCTAAGCTCATCACTATCACACTTCATGAAGATTTTGAAATTTAACTTATAATTTCTTGGCTATGTCATTGCTCAATTCAACAAGTTATCACTAATGCATATCTTCTTTATTAACTCATCATTGTTGGCAGTCGTGACATCCTTTAATTTTTTTTTTTTTTGCAGTGTCATATTTGGCAATCATTTAGATAGTTCATATTCTCTCTCTATTATTCTCAGCTGTGAGATTTTGGGCCTAAACACTTTAATTCTTTTGACGTATGATTATCCATACATGTGTTATCTTTAGAACTTGCACTAATTATGACTTGCATACTTGTAATTTAAACATACACTGAGGCAACTTTGTTTGATCGTTTGAGCCTTTCTAACTACACTATAAAATTTTATCTTTTGCTAGCCCCTTGATCCTTAGCGCCTTTTCTTTCGGTTACTAACCAATTACAAGCCAAAGTACCTGACGTTAACTACATCACCTTAGTTGGAGTTCAGTAGTCAAATTTTTTGGACTCATCTTGGTGATATTTTTTGGAGTTTTTGTCATGGGATACACAACCTTTTAGTTTGGGATGGGTGGTTCTCCAAATAAAAAAATCAAAATTCAATCAAAACGAATCAAAAAGAAAACCAAATGAAGAAGAATAAATAAAAACAAACAGTTTTGTGTACTTGATAAATAACATATCTTGGTTCTTTTGTCAAAGTTGAGATCTCCACAATGAAAATGTGAAGAAAAAAAAATTGGTAGGATAATTTGAAATGTGTACCTAACTCCAAGTAGTAAAGTCTACTATTCCAAAATGTCATACCTTTATCTAAGCCCCATTACAACCCAGAAAGTACTCAAAAAGTTTATGTGTTTGTTGCATTGTGATTGCTAACTAGAATTCTTTTCAAGCCTATGACCAGCGTGATGCATGTTCTAGGATTTGAGTGATAAATTAATAACTATTTTTAAAAACACTTGAGATAAATTTTGGTGAGATTGTGTGAAGAGAGAGCTGAAACTGATGAATGAATGCTAAAGTGTACAAATTGTGTTGTTTTTTTTAAGCAACCATGGAAGATGATGAACGTTTTGTAGTTAGTTGGAACTTTGAGAATTGAGTTTGATATGATTTGAGAAATTGAGTTTAAGTTTACTTTTAATTGTACCAAAATCTGAAATTAATTGTTGCTTGGGGACAAGCAATAGATTAGGTTGGGGGTTGTGACGACTCTTCATCATATGCATATTTTTCATTGTTTTTAGTCTTATTTATCTTTATTCATTAGTTAATTTAAGGAGTTATTTGATAAATTTTGTTGATTTTAGTTCTTTATTTTAAGGAAATGTTTATGTTCTTATTTCCTTGATTAAGGAGAGATTTTTCGTAGTTTTGTGTTGTTTCTTTGTTTTAGTGTAGTGCTGAATTTTGGTGATAAATCAAAATGACATATGGGCCAATATATTTCAGCCATTATCTGGAGTTTTAGCGGTACAATTGGAGTCAAACCAAATGAAAATGAAAGCTAATAAGCTCCATAGCTACCACTTTCATGAAGACACTGGAACCAAATTTAGATTCAAAAGAGGAGCAAAACGCAGAAAACATAAAAAATAAGAAGTTGTGCGCCTAAAGTGCAACAGTGCGCCTGAGGCGCAATTCTACATTGATGAATGTGTTCAATCTAGCTTGAAGAGCAAATCCCTCGTCTAGGGCGCGTGAAACGCGATAGCATACATTAAAAAACATTTTTTTTCTTAATTTTCTAGGGATATTTATTTACTATTGGGACGTGGGAGACTTGTGCCCTAACAGAGAAACTCAAAAGACGACCGTTTTTAACACCATTAGAGCAGTTTTATCAAGAATCATTGATGAAACTTTGTTGTAATTCTTCTCTAATATATATATTTTCTATCTTTGTCATGAGTAACTAAATCCTATTTGTTAAGGATGAGTGTAACAAGATGAAAGCCTTATTTTTCTGATTTGATTTCTAGTTATATGAATGAGTTTATTGAATTATTTTTCTAGTCTATGTGCTTAATGCTTTTTATTGCTTGATCAACTTTAAAATGTTCTATGATTCGTATTTTGAAACGGAAGTGGACTTTACGAATGTTTGAGATGAGAAATTCATGATATTTTAATCTATGGATAGATGTAGGTCATAAAAACCAATTAAAATTAGTTGAAAAAGACAGTAGTTTAACAAGAGAATTCCTGTACTGTAATGTTTAATTCTGATATTTAAATTCCACTAAGAAATTAGGGGTTACTTTAGAATTAAAGGTTCTGTTACTAAGACATTTAGGGCAAGAATAATAAAGAGAATTCGGTAATAATTCAATAAAGGAATTCCGTAACTAGGATCAAATTAAGACACTAAGGTTGAATTCGAAGTGAAACTCATCCCCTGACATTTTTCATATTTAAGCGTTGAGGACCAAGGATGTTTCGTTGGTCAAGGTGATTTAAAACCCAATTACTGGAGATGCGACTTGGGAATTGGAGAGCAGGATGAGGAAACAACACCAGAGTTATTTATCGATGCATAGTTTCGAGGACGAAACTATTTTAAGGGGGGTAGTAAGTAAGACCCATAATTTTAAAGTACCATTTATGTATTTTTGGTGTATTTTGGATTTTGCCTCGGAGGTTTTTAAGCCAAGTGATAAATATATTTTGGAGTTTTATAATCAAAAAGATATTTTGATGCCATTAAATTTTCGTCCATAATAATTGAATTAACTGCGAGTGAATCCTTTACGGATATTTAATGCGTTTCGGGTGAAACGGTAATTTAACAAATATCTAGTATTTGAGATATTATGTTAAGCTTTATATTTATATTATATATATGTTTGTGGAGGGAAAAGGAAAGGACAACAATTGAGAAAGAAAAGGAAAAGAAATAGTATAAAAGGAGGAGGGAAAAAGGAAGAAAGGAAAAACAAAGGAAAGAAAAGAAGCAAGGAAAACCCGAAAAATTCCATCTCTTCCTCTGAGCCGTGACCCATTTTTTCCCCTTCTCCATTTTCGAGTTCGTCGCTTTCTTTCTTCAAAATATAACCCAAGCTGGGGTGAGATTGAACAGGATTTCGCAACTCCACTATTCCTCTTTAATTCGAAAACCGAAGAAAACGGTATTTGAGATCCAAACACAAACCTCCGTTTCTTCTAGATCCAAGGCTTCATTTCGCGAAGAGTTAGAAGGGAAAGTTACTCACTACCACGCCACGGTGCTAGGGGACCAATTTGGAGGCGACGTTGCGAGCGAATATTTTTACCGGTTTTACTCGCGGTACCGGAAACCCACGTTAAAGCTAACGTTAAGGTAAGGGCTCCTTCCAACTTCTAGTTTGCATTAGGGACTTATCTGTGGTTGTGTGGGAAAGAATTTGTTAGGATTTAATGTATCGATTTGGGGAAAAACGAATCTAATGCGTCACGGGTAAAACCTTAGAGTCAGGTTTTGTTTATATTGAGGAATGCTTCGTGGTAAATGAATTTGAAGCATTGTGTATGACTATGAGTAATGAAGTCTGATGCATTGGGTGTCATGTTGTGTTGAATTGTGTTCGTTGTATTTGGCGTGTCCATACTTGATGTTTTGTTGTTGTTAATTGGTGTGGTTGTTGTGAATTATGGTTTGAATGTGAGAGTATGTTTGAGTTGTTTCCGTGGAATTTGAAAACCATTAGAGTTAAACGAGTATTAAAATGGGAATCTTTTAATACCTCAGTTTGCTTAATGTGCATTTGAGGAAAATGTTTAAGTTAACAGGGCGTTGAGAATGGGGAATCTCTTAATGTCTCGGTTACTTAACTATCGTTTTTGAAATCGTTTCAGCAAATGAGTATTAAGAATGGGGGAATCTCTTAATGACTCGTTTACTGAATGTTTTGTGTGAAAATCGTTTAAGTCAAAAGTATATTAAGAATGTGGAATCTCTTAATATGTCTGTTTGCTTAACGTTTTGTTTTGAAAATCATTAAGATAATCGGTATTAAGAACGGGGAATCTCTTAATGACTTATTTATTTAATGTTGTTTTTGAAAATTGTTTAAGTTAACGGGGCGTTAAGAATGGGGAATCTCTTAATGTCTTGGTTACTTAATGTTTGCTGTGAAAGTCTTTTAAGTTAAATGGGTATTAAAATGGGAATCTTCTAATATCTGCATTTGCTTAACGATTGTTGTGGACGGAGTCTGTGTATGCTCATGCATTTCATTTTGGTAAATTGTGTTGACCGTGATAGGTGACACCTTGGTAAACTGTACTGACCCGTGATAGGTGGTACGTTTACGATTTACGTTTTTGGTAATTGTGTTGACCGTGATAGGTGACACCTTGGTAAACTGTGTTGACCTGTGATAGGTGGCACCTCGGTAAACAGTACTGGTCTGTGATAGGCGGTACGTTTACGATTCACGCTTTTTCTTTTAGTAAATCGTGTTGACCCGTGATAGGTGACACCTCGGTAAACTGTTACTGACACCGTGATAGGTGGTACGTTCTATGATTTACGCATTTTTAGTAAGATCGTGCTGACCCGTGATAGCGGCACTCTCAGTAATTGGTACTTTGGCCTGCGATAAGGCCGAGTACAATTATGATTTACACGCCATATCGAGGAGGTTTTGGTTTGGAATTCCGAGTCCATAGCTATTTTGGCATATCGCCATTGCATTAGGTGCTGGCACGAGTCGTATTTGATTTGAGTTTATGATTGAATGATTTGAATTTTGATTTATTGTGGTAATTACTTGAAGGTGCTAAGTGTCATGTGTTGGTTATTGGGTGTAAGTATGATGGTTATCGAGATCCCAATTGTCGTGGTATCGCGTTAGAATTGCTAGTGTTGGTTGTGACTTGATTAGGAATGATTGAGTTAATTCATAAATTTTTGGAAAAATGATCAGGGAAATCGATTTCCCAATCGATTGGATGGTAGACAGGACTTGGCCAAATGGACAAAATCATTCCCCCATCGATTTTGTTATCGGTTTTCGAAAATCATTTACGAAAATCGATTGCCCAATCGATTTGGCCTTAAGTCAGGCACTCATCCATATTCGACCAAATCGATTTGGGAAATCGAATTGGCTTAAAACTGGGGGCCTCAGTATCACTCAATCGATTGCCAAACGATTGATTCACCCAGAAATTCTGTTTTCATTAAAAACCTTTAACCAATCGATTTTCCCAATCGATTAGCTCAGTGAAAATCCTCAGTTTGGGTTTAGATGATTGATTACTCATTAACTTATCCATGTCTTGATTTGTTATGTGTTATTAGGAGATTGAGAACTTCATTTTACTTTCATTTTTTAATTGGCAAAGTATTGTAGAACTTTTCGCATATTGAAAATTCTGTTAAGGTTGCATGCTTAGTTGAAAAGTCATTTTGAGCATTTAAAAAACTTTAATGCTATGTGTTAAGTGTTATTTTTGTGGTTGGTGACCCTTTACAATTATTGTGAAATCTAGGCTTTGCCTCAGATGAGTGTCAGTACGGTCCTACCGGTTCGTACCTACGGAACGGGATGGAGATGCAGAACGCTGACTGCGGTTACGCTTAGGAAGGATCTCACGGGGCGCGTGGAGATCACTTCAGGGTGTATAGCTTTGTTGGGTACTAGATGATATAGATAATTGGATGATGTATAGGACTAGGTGTCCTTCTTTTTGATTGGAGTATTTTTATTTGGAAAATTGTATTATACTAATGTTGTCAGTTTGACATCATCTTTGAATGGGTTCCACGTACCATTTGTTGTTGTTGTAAAATGTTTTGGATTTATAATTGGAAGGAACTTTCCGCATGCTTGTAATATTATAATGATCTCAATTATTTATCAAAGGCCATTTCCTGATTTAATTCTTGGTTTGTTTTTAATTACTTTTAGAAAAAAAAAATATACCCTCGCTTTGAAAAACGGGGTGTTACATTGTGGTATCAGAGCATAGGTTTGGTTTTCTTTGGGGGCTG
>PGWS01020296.1:0-11765 GCA_002896235.1 Cicer reticulatum
CATCACGTTTCATGTGTGGCCAATAAAAATGTTCATGCAACATGTCTAAAGTCTTTTGTACTCCAAAATGTCCCATTAATCCCCCCTCATGTGCTTCCTTCACAAGCAAATCCCTAATGGAACCTTTAGGCACACATAACCTCTTTTCTTTAAATAAATAGTCATTATTCTTAAAATACCCATTTTGGGCAGCATGCACACAAGATTTATATATTTGAGAAAATTCGGAATCATGTTCATACAATTCTTTAATTACCTCAAAACCAATAAACTTAGTTTCAAGAGTAGAGAAGAAAACATACCTTCTTGAAAGTGCATCAGCAACAACATTTGACTTACCTTTTTTATGCTTGATCACGTCTCTTGTTGAGCTTACCTTGGCTCCTTAAATACTTCAATGATTCGTGATCACTATGTATTACAAATTCCTTTGGTAAAAGATAGTGCTGCCATGTTTGTAGTGCTCTCACTAATGCATACAATTCTTTATCATATGTAGGGATAAGGGCTAGCACCATACAGTTTTCTCACTAAAATAAGCAATGGGATGTCCCTCTTGCATCAAACAGCCCCTATCCCCAATTGATGCATCACTTCAATCTTCTCAAAAGATTTAAGAATTACAGGCAATGAAGAATAGGTGCATGAGTCAATTTTTCTTTGAGGGTAGCTAAATGCTTGCTCTGTTTTCCACCCCATTTTAAAAATCCCACATTCTTTTAATCACTTTCTTTAAAGGTGCAGATATGTACTAAATCTTTAACAAACTCCTGATAGAAAAACTAGCTAAGCCATGAAAGCTTCTTACCTCTAACATTCTTAGGAGTTGGCCACTCTTGAATAGCTTTTCCTGTTTTCTTGATCAACCTGCACTCCCTGTGTGAGCTAATAACAAAACCAAGAAAAACTACATTGATTTGTATATAAAAAACATTTTTCCATGTTTGCATACCAATTCTCACGCTAAGAGCTTCCAAGCACACTTCTCAAATGTAAAGATGATCATCGTAAGAGATTGCTATTAAATCAAGATGTCATCAAAAGTAGACCACAACAATTTCCCTAGAAACTCAGCTAGTGCTTAGAACACATGGTCTATCAACCTCATGAAAGTGCTAGGTGCATTTGTTTGTTCCAAAGGGCTGACTAACCATTCATATCAAGCCATTATTTTGTGTTTAAAGGCGTTTCCATTTCATCTCCTTCTCTAATCCTGATATGTTTAAAGATGATCCATCCACCTTTGAAGGATCCAATTATTGTATAATTTTAGATCAACAGAAGCACACAATTGCACCATGCAAGTCACATAACAAATCATCTATATCTAGGATATGGATATGTCTATACTTTACCGTGATATTATTGATGGTCTCTACAATCGGTTGCACATCTCTCAGTATCCATCTTTCTTAGGTACAAGATGAAAGACGGGGAACTGCACATGGAACTTAAGCTCTCTTGCACCCATCCCTTTTGACATCGAAGTCTTCAACTTGCGCTTTGGATTTCTTGGTGCTCTGGGGGTTAGCTCTATATGCTGGCTAAAATTGGGCAATGACACACCTGGAATGAGATCAATTTGATGTTCTATACTCTATAGGTGGTAGCCTTGAGGAACCTCTTGGGAATTACATCTTCAATCCTGCAATAAAGAAACAACTTACTAGGAAAGAATTGGTAAGATCTGCAACCTTTAAGTCACATCCTTGCTTTAAAGCATAGCATTGGCTTTTTAATTTGCATAGCCTTTTTAACCCTCTTTTTCTTTTATGAACAAATTTTGTATTTTTTCTCTCTTCTTTTCCATTCTCTTTTCTTTCCCTCTTCTTTTGACTCTTTTTTTCTTTTCTCTCTTTCTTTTCACTTCTTTTTCTTTCTCTCTTTTTTTTCTTTTCCTCTCATTTTGGATTCATCTCACCAACTCTCTTGGAGACAAAGGACAAGAGTAATTTTGCGTTCTTTATGGTAAAAGAGAACTTATTTGTATAACCATCATGGTTCTTTTCTTATCATACTGCCCATGGCCTTCCAAGAAGTAAAGACAAGCTCCATTGGAACTACATCACATATAACTATATCCTCATACTTCCCAATAGAAAAATTCAACTTCCACCTGCTCTCACTCACAATTTGCTCGCCTTCCTCACTAAGCCTTGAAGTTTGTATGGGTTCTGGAGGGGTTTAGTCACTGGTTCATTTTTCTACCAACTTGCACTTGCAACATTGTGCAGCTTCCTCCATCTATTAATTAAAGACATATACTTACCTTGATGATACAGTCGGTATGAAAATATTCTTCCCTTGTGTTTCATCCAAGTCTCTGATTGGCTGCCCAACATTCTCTAACCATAAACAATCTCCTCCCTCAGCAACTCTTCCTCATTCTCTTCATCGCTAGATGTTAGCAGATTCAAAAGAGACTCGCTAGAATATCTCCATTCTCCTTAAGCAACATGGTCTTCTTAGTTGGACATCCAGAGGCTATGGTGACCTCTTCCCAAGCATTTGAAACATTTTAATTTCATACTTTTGTTTTCTTATTGCGCATCACTTGGATTTATTTTGAATTCTCTGAGGTGCAACCTGGATGTGTTTGATGAAGTACTTCCCTCCTCTTATTTCTATCCTTCCAACTATAGGAGTTAAAGTTAGAAGAATTTTTCTGACACTTTTCTTTTTAGTTGTTGTTCTACCGTTAGTAGCGCTTGATGCACTAAGTCCTCCAACTCACATAATTTTGTAATTCCACAACATCACTTATTATACTATTCAGCCCCTGTAAGAAACGTGCCATAAAGCTTCCCTATCTTCACTAATATTGCTTAATAAGCACACCTCCATCTCCTTATAATAATCATCCACACTTTTGCTACCTGTGTGTGAGCCTTTGAAGCTTATTGTGAAGGTCATATATGATAGTAAGAAGGAACAAATCTCTTCCGCATTCACGCTCTTCATCTCCACCCAGTGTCCACCATTGGTTCTTCACACCGCACTCTTTCTTTTTGTAATGGTCCACACCAAATGAGTTGCATATAATCAGTACAATTCCATGGCTGCCACCCTTACCTCTTCTCTGCTGTGTAATTATTGCATGAAAATAGTTATTCAATTTTCATCCCACTCAAGGTAGGTCTCCGGATCACTTTTTCCTTGAAAAGATGGATTTTAGCTTCACTCCCGCTCTTTCTACTCTCCTCTACCACCACCTTCAGTTTCTCTTCTCCTCCTCCTACCTTCGTCATCACATAATTTCTTGATTTTCTAACTGTTCAATTCTAGCATGTTCAATCTTCAGTATGTTCCCTCAACATTCTTTGCATTTGAGCCGTTATAGCCTCCACAACAATCTGTTGTTTACTCCTGGAGGAGGGCTATTATCACCACCTATCCTGCCCATACTTTAAACAACGGAAAAAAAACAAGTAAAGTAAAAAAAATTAAAGGCTCACCACACAGCCACAGTGTTTACACTCTGAATTTGTCACTCGTGTTTCACTCAATTTGGCCTTATATTAATGAATCCACTCAATGAATCTCTTCAAGTTCTATTTTCGCATTTCGATATTTAGAGTAACACAAGCAGTAGTTTAATGTCTGGCAAAAATATCTGTCACAAATGTTCAGTACTTTTAAACAATACTATATATTTTTTGTAGCTAATAGAACAACAACTGCTCAACCAAAACAATACAAACTAAACAAGTTAGGTATCACAAAAAAAAAATGCATAAACAAATTTTCCTCAATTCCAAAACTAGAGACAAGCTCTGATACCACATGTATGATCCTAATAGTCATAGTTCACTTTAAAGATTGTTCTAGGTCGGTCAAAACTTACAAATTTGAGTGCAAAATCGCGTATTTGGCCCAGAATCGTTGGAGAAGTGATAAACGGCGCTGTGAAACTCCGATTCGGCCGATTCCAAAACGAGGTGAAAAGATTTGACGTTCTGAAACGCAAAGTTAGGCTTTTTGAAACACCGAAAAACAATATATTACAGAACTCGAGATATGAACGCAGGTTACTGATTCACGAAAATTGGAAGAATTGGAGTATTGAGGATTTGATATAAGGGAACTCCAATATTATTATTCTCTTACAACGAAACAAAGAACAAAAATGGCGCCACAATCTAGGGATTGATAAGCCAAAAAGAACGCCACAAGGATTAACAACCTTGATAAGTTCAAGATGAATTCTTTCAAGAACTCTAGAGAGCAAAGCCTCACAAAAATAATAATCAAAATCTGCCTTAAGAAAAATATAGGGTTTGCCTTTTATAATGGCAATTCCTAAAAAAAGTTCTCTAATTTGGCCCAACTGACATTTTTTTTCAGTTACACCTTATTCTTATGAATTTAGTCTATTACTTTAATTAAAACTAATATTACAAATTTGATAGCACATAGATGCCGCCTTCATCCCTTAACTTCTTCAATTTGGGTTAAGCAATTGACTATCTTGGGCTTTAATTCTTCATGAGTTGTACTTGCTTCAAATAAAGTGGTTATCAAGTTATTTAGAACCTCCTTCGCCTTCTTTGACCTTGATCTTGTCATTGGGTTTCCAAGACCTTGAATATCCTCTAGGTTTTCTTCCTTGGTTATGCATTCTATGTCCTCATCAAAAATACATTATTTCAATTTCTTTAATCTTTTGTAAAGTCATAATGGAATCTACAATGAAGATGATTTTGAAGTTTGTGATGGTGATCTTTGTAATTGTGAGTACTTTGATGGGAAAGACACAAAGTACTCGTCACGATCTTAGTGAAATTATACAACAACAAAGTAATGTTGAATATCAACCACATAAATGGTGTTGCACCAAATGGATTGGATATTGTTGTCACACAAAACACGATTAAATAAAGCTACGAATAAAATTATCTTATGCCAATTACCTTGTGACATATCATAAAGCTATGAATAAAAATTATGATAAATTCATTTGTTTGTGTTTTTAATTAGCCATTTCAGCATTCAATTTTGCAGCATGTGAGTTTTATTTGCGTGGATGTGCAATTCTATTTTCTTTTTCTTCTAAAGAAACGGCATGATCAATCATTTTATGTATAGTTTCTACTTTCTATGCTAATCAAATTTATAAGAAAGAAAAATATTCCATATATTATTAAATGGAATGATATCCTTGTTAAAATAGTATTTGGTTAATCTCTAAATCTAAATATCTTTGTTGTTAGTTGAAGAGTTCCATTGCTGATAATTGTTTGTTTCTTTCATTATATTCTCATAATTGCTTTATTAGTTGAATAAATTTGTCGATAGCCTTAGAAAAGACTTTTAGCAGTTTTCCTAATATATCTACACAACAAGCCTTATACAAAGGTCCTCTTTACTTGCTTCATAGTTCTCTACATGTTGCAATATTTTATATTTGTAAAGCTTTATGCTCATGGAGTTAGAAGAAACTTCTGCATATTGAGAATTATTCAAGGCTGCATGAAAGAGTTACAATGTCTTTGAATGAGAGTACTAGTCAATGTTTGAATGAAATATTCTAATTACTTAATAATAAATTTAATTTATTATATATATATAATATATATATATCAATTATATAGTTACAAAATTATTTCAAATACATTTTTTAAGTAAAATTAATTTTGACTATTGATTAATAGTATATAGTTAAGTGTTAGATCAATTATCAAGTGATATTTTATTAAAGTGTCATAATTGTTCAAATGGTCTCATAATTTAATTTTATGTAATACTTTAGTCCTTTATCTCTTTTTTTTCTTCCTAATTTGATCATATATTAGTTTTAACAAAACAATTTGATCCTTTACATATTAAAATATCATTAATATTATCATTTCTTTTCATAAACTTAGAAAATTCATCAAAAATTTTCTAAAAAAATCCATAAAATTCGATACCAATTTCAAGAAAATTGATGTATTTCATCAAATGCATAATTCAATAAACTCATATTTCTTTCTCAACAACATCAAATAAAGAATGAAAATATGAGTTTATTTGAAAGTTTGAATTATGAATTTGATTTTATATTTAAGATGATAATTAATTTTATGACTTGTGTTTGAAAATTTTGATGAATTTTTTAAACTTTTGTAAAAAAAGGATAACATTGTTGATATTTTAAAATATAAAAGATTAAATTGTTACTACTTAAAATTAAATACAGGACCTAAATCAAGAAAAAATGATAAATGACTAAATTGTTAATTGAAATTAAATTAAGCTGTCGCAGCAAGAAACAATTATCCAATTAAGTAATCAATTATGATTAAAAATTCAATAATTATAATTAGAAAATAGTTTTACGATCAAGAAATTTCTTTATTCAATGTATTAATTATTTGGATAAATTTTGAATTTCTAAGATTTTTTCATAACTAATTTATCAGCTTTTCATATACGGGACCAAGTTAGTCACTAATATTCAACTATTTTTAAAGGTTGTTAGTAACGAATCAATTAATTAAGAAAAATATATGTATTAGATTATTTAATGTCACTTGAGTTTTTTTAAATAAAAAAATTATAATACAACTGATTTTAATTAATTGTCTTAAAACATTTACACGTGAAATTATGATAAAAAATAACAACATATATCTATATCACTAACTATCTAACTAAAAGATGGTAAATCATAAATCAATTAGTGAAGAGAAAAATATATATTTGATTATTTGTATGTCGCTAACTATCCATTAAAAAAATATGGTTAATTTTTTTCTCTTTACAAAATTTAACATCTTGAATTTAGTTGCTATAGGAAACTTAATACATATTTTTTACATAAACAATATTATTTAAGTTTAAAAACAGTGTAATTTGAATGTTTCTTACGTATTTTTTTTCAAGTTTTAAATAATTGTTATCAATATAATTAAACAATATTAAATATTATAAAAAATATATAAGAAGTTTCATATTTAATAATTAATAAAACTATAATTATAAAATTAAATACTCCTTAAAATAATATTTAATGGTAATCATGTATCAATTTATTTAAGACAAAAATGCTTATTTGATTATTTGGTATGTCACTAACTATACAGAATATCCTTTTGTAGAAAATTTTCTTTTTTAAAAAACATCAATGATAGAAAAAATATAAGTTTCTTTTCAATAAAAGTTTTTAATATAAAGTAATGTTCACAAACTTTTCAGTTTAGTCAATTTTTCCATTGAACATAAGCAGTCTATTCCAATTATTTCAGTGTGAACCATCAAGATAATTGTGACTATTTTGTAAAGTAATCTTGGTCATGACCACAATAGACGTCCTAAGTTTTTCCCTTACAGATGTATCGTTATAAAAACATCATCATTTGTCACCATAATCATTTTTCAGTCATTTAATTAAAATATATAATTTAAAATTTACAAGATTATTGTTGATAACTGCTTGAACGAACATGTTGCGCATTAGTGTGGTTGTCATAATCATCAAAAGAGAATTGATTTATTTATATGACTTGCCAAATAAGATTATTGTTGATAATGCAATCAATCTCAATAACATAATGATGAAGGAGTTGTGTGGTAGCGTCAAAATTCAACACCATAATTATTCGCTATATCGTCTAAATATGAATAAAGTTGTAGAACAACAAAATAAGAATATCAAGAAAAATCATACAAAAGAGGTAGAGACATATAAGGATTGACACAAATGCTTTCCTTTTCATTACATGGCTATGAAACTTCTCTTCGCACCTCAACAGGGGAAAACTCTTTTCTAATTAATCTATGGAATGCATGCGGTACTTTCCATTCAAGTTGAAATTCCCTCGATAAGAGTCCGAATGGAAAAAAAAATAAAAGAGGCAGAATGACTTCAATCACCATTTGATCAATTCAATCTCATAGAAGAAAAAAGAATGATAGCTCAATGTCATGGTTCAACTATATAAAAAAAACTTGTAAAAGCCTACGAGAAAAAGGTCTGTACTCGAGAGTTTCAAGAACAGACTTAGTGTTAAAAAATGCACATAAAAAAAGATTCTTGGGAAAATTGACCCTGAACTACTAAAGACCATATGTTTGAAATAGACTTTTCTAGGGGGCTCTAATACTCGCATAAATGGGTGGAGAGGAGTTTCAACTTTCAATAAATTCAGTGCAATTCCAAAATATTATGCTTAAAAAAAACAAACAAAAAAGTGATTGAAAAATGGTTGGCTAGAATTAAAACTGAAATGCGACCTAGGCAAAAATTAGAGCATCCTGAAGGATTAAAACTAGGAAGAGCGGTCTATACCAAATATAGGATGTATTATATATAATATATATTAGCTTTAGTTGTCCCTGCAACTAAAGCTAAATTACATTCATCCAAACATTGTATCCAAATTATTTGTTCCCAATGTTGTGAATGTAGTTTTTCCAATGTTTAATTCGATGTTGTACGTTATAATTCTTCTAAATTAATTTAGTTTTATGGTAGATTATTCTAATATTTTAAATTTTATTTATGATATAAATGTTGGAATTGAAATATGTAGAAATATAAAAAATATTTTAAATATTTTGACACTTGGAAAATATAAACATGGGAACTCGATAGATTCCTCAATGTATACGGTTGCAAAAAAAAAAGGAGGATATCATTTTAAACAATGAAATTTATTTTATCTGGATATAAAAGGGTCACATGATATGGTACTAGACTCATCATACCAAAATATTGTTATCTTCATTTCATTTATTAAATACTATTAATAGAGGTGTATACAGATCATATAAAGATTAAGAACAAAAGTAAAAAAGAATTATCTATATTGGCATAACTACATTAATCCATGCATTTACATTATTTTATCATATCCCCACACTTATTCTACGCATCTTCTTTTTATTTTAGTATAAACTAAATAACTTGTGCAAATGCATAATGAGTGAATCATGCATCTTTATTATTCATACTCAACTACCTTTATGTTACATACTTCATTATATGTTTGCATTGTTATTAATTGCAATCTGGATATTATGCTTTTTAAAATATGTCTCTCTACATTTACCTTATCAAACTAGACCTACTATATTGCTTATAGTCTGCATTTTCTATCCATGTCGATCAACGCTCAGTAATCAATCCAAAGACGATCATTCTTTCTTTCATGTTGATATATGCATCGGTAACTAATCTGAAGACATCATTTATATTATTGTTGATTTACGCATTGGTAACCAATATATAAATGATCATTTATGTTTTTAATGCATCGATAACCAATCCAAAGACGATATTTTTTTATTCATGTTGATCTAACAAATCCGATACGATCATTTACTAACATCAATCTATGGCCGTAACAATATGGAGAAGTCGGTTTTTCATACTTTGAGGTCATTGTTTAGATTTCATCCATTCCATATCATATTCTCAATTTACTCTATCATGAGAATTAATCTGGACTGTGATAATATCTTTTATACAAAATTAAGGTCTATATATTTAATTATCTTTTATAACAATAATTATAACATATTTATATTAAATATAATTAAACAGGAGCGCATGTAGTTACTCCAATTTTGTCCGATCAATTAAAAATAATTCTATAATAATAATATGTTTAATAAACATTTCGCAATTATTATTATTTAATCCAAAAATAATCATCATTTTATAAAAATCGGAACAAATTTCAGTATATATACCTTATTCATGATTACGTTACCCTTTTGTACAAATATATAAATAAATAAATATTCCTCTTGTTCAGTCTCCTTCTTTCTTCTTTTGTCCCCTTCTCCTTTTTTTTAGGGTACTCTCTTGTACCGATAAGTCTTAAATTATTCGTTCCTAAACAGCACTAAAATTTCCAGGACTACTCTTTTATACAAATATTGATTTTTAAAGAAATTTTAAACAACTTCATTCAATCTTAATTATTTTTAGATTTGTTTCTACTCTCAAAAATCATTATATTTTTAAATTATAAGAAATACTTTGAAAACGGTCATTGATAGATGATTTTATATTTAAAAATAATGTAGTGTAGTTTAAATAAAGATTATCTGAAAATGAGTCATAGATTAAGTCAACCTTTGCATGATATTATATTATTATATATATATATATAATATATATATATATATATATATATATGTGTGTGTGTGTGTGTGTGTGTGTGTGTTTGTGGTGTGTGTGTGTGTGTGTGTATTTATGTTGACTTAATCTATGATGTTTATTTAAACGTATTAAATTGACAATATTATGGAATATATTAATTTAATTTTTTGTTTTGATTAATAATCTGTAGTGTATTAGTGGGTCAACGATCAAGTGACTATTTTATTAAATATTTAATTGTACATATAAATTTTGATGATTAAAATTAGAAATTAGTTTAAATAACGACAAGAAATTTCTTTATTTAGTAATTGATTTATTTGGAAAAAATTATAAATTTAAATACTTAAACATTATATAGAATGGTTAAGAAGTTCTATTTAATTTAATAATTAAAACTACAATAATCAATAAGATATTCAATAAAATAATTATTTAATGGAATATATATAGATAGATAGATAGATACCATTGAATACATTTATTCAATTTCTAATCTTTTGTTAAAGTCATAATGAATCTACAATGAAGATGACTTGTTGTTTGTGATTGGTGCTCTTGTGATTGTGGTACTTTGATGGAAACACACAAAGTACTCGTCACGATCTCAGTAAATTATACAACAACAAAGTAATGTGAATATAACCACATAAATGGTTGTTGCACAAAATGGATTCGATATTGTGTCACACAAAAACACGATTAAATAAGCTACGAAATAAAATTATCTTATGCCAATTAACTTGTGACATATCATATAGCTATGAATAAAAATTATGATTAATTCATTTGTGTTTTAAATTATTATTATTTCCGCATTCAATTTTGCAGCATGTGAGTTTTATTTGTGTGCATGAGCAATTCTATTTCTTTTCTTCTAAAGAAACGGCATTATCAATTTTATGTATAGTTTTCTAGTGTCATATGCTAATCAATTTATAAGAAAGAAATATTCATATATTATGAATTGGAAGATACTCTTTAAAAATAGTATTTGGTTAATTTATAATCTAATAATCTTTGGTTGTTAGTGAGAGTGCCATTGCTGATAATTGTTTGTTGCTTTCATTACTTCTCATAATTGCTTTTATTGTGAATAAATTTGTCAGAAGCCTTAGAAGACCTTTTAAGCAGTTTCCCTATAATATATCGAAACACAAGCCTATACAGGGTCCTCTTCTTATGCTTTCATATTCTCACATGTTGCTATTTATATTTGTAGAAGCTTGTGCTCATTGGAGTTAGAAGAAATTTCTGCATATGAGAATTATTCAAGGCTGCAAAAAGATTACAATTCTTTGAATGAAGAGTACTGTCAATGTTTAAATGATGAATATTCTAATTACTTAATAATAAATTTAATTTCTTTATATATATAATTATATATATATATTGAGTTACAAATATTCAATTATTTAAATAAAATTAATTTTGACTATTGATTGATGTATATTATTAAGTGTTAGATCAATTATCAGTGACTATTATATTAAAGGCTAATTGTTCAAATGGTCTCTCATAATTTAATTTTATGTAATACTTTAAGTTCTTTATCTCTTTTTTTTTCTTCCTGATTGATCATTATTTAATATATAATACTTTAGTCCTGTATCTCTATTTTTTTTCTTCCTGATTTGATCATATATTTAATGTTAACAAACAATTTGATCCTTTA
>PGWS01020297.1:0-11496 GCA_002896235.1 Cicer reticulatum
AAGGTTGTTAGTAACGAATCAATTAATTAAGAAAAATATGTATTAGATTATTAATGTCACTTGAGTTTTTTTAAATAAAAAAATTATAATACACTGATTATAATTAATTGTCTTAAAACATTTACACGTGAAAGTTATGACAAAAATACACAACATATATCTATCACTAACTATCTAACTAAAAGATGGAAATTCATAAATCAATTAGTTAAGAGAAAAATATATATTTGATTATTTGTATGTTCGGTTAACTATAACATTAAAAATTACTGGTTAAATATTTTTTTTTTCTTCCGTATTAAAATTTAAACATCTTGAATTTAGTTGCTATAGGAAACTTAATACATATTTTAACATAACAAATATTATTTAAGTTAAAAACAGTGCAATTTTAAATATTTCTTACGTATTTTTTTCAAGTTGTAATTAATTGTTTATTAATATAATTATACAATATTAAATATATAAAAAAATATATAAGAAGTTTCATATTTAATAATTAATAAAACTATAGATTATAAATAAAATTCTCTTTAAAATAATAATTTATGGTTAATTCGTGCTATCAATTATTTTAGAGAAAAATGCTATTTGATTATGTGTATGTCTCTAACTATACAAGAATATCTTTTTTAGAAAACTTTTAAAAAGCTCAATGATAGAAAAATACAGTTTCCTTTTTCCAATAAGGGCCTTTAATATCAAAGTAATGTTCACCAAACTTTTCAGTTTAGTGCAATTTTCCTTATGTAACATAATCGTTGGTCTATCAATTATGGTCAGTGTGAGCTATCAGAAGATAATTGTGACTATTTAGATAGTAAAGTAATCGTGGGCATGACCCAACAGAGCTTTAGCTAATTGTTTTTCCCTTACAATGTATCGTTAATAGAACATCATCATATGTCACCATGGTCAGTCATTTTCAGTCATTTAATTTAAAATATATTAATTTAGAATTTACAAGATTATGTTGATCACTGCTTGAACAACATGTGCGCATTAGTGTGGGTTTCAATAGTTCATCAAAAGAGAATTGATTTATTTATATGACTTGCCAAATAAAATTATGGTTGATAACGCGATCAATCTGAAATAACAAAATGATTGAAGGAGTTGTGTGGTAGCGTCAAAATTCAGCACCATAATTCTTCGCCATATTCTTCCTAAATACGAATTAGGTTGTAGAACAACAAATAGAATAGTCATGAAATCATACAAAAGATGGTAGAGACATTATAATGATGACACACAATGTTTTCCTTTGCATTACATGGCTATGAGAACTTCTCTTTGCCCTCAACAAGGGGAACTCTTTTCTAATTAATGTATGGAATGCATGGGTACTGTGTTTCCATTGAGGAGTTGAAATTCCTCGATCAGATCCCATATGGAAACAAAATTAAAAGAGGCAGAAATGAGTTTCAATCACCATTGTTGATCAATTGAATTCTCGCATAGAAGAAAAAGAATGATAGCTCAATGTCATGGTGTCAATGCTATATAAGGGAAAAAAACTTGAAAAAGCCTACGAGAAAAAGGTTCCTGTACTAACGAGAGTTTCAAGAAGGAGACTTAGTGTTAAAAGAATTGCCCATAAAAAGAGTTCTTGTTGAAAATTGACATGTACTACGAAAGACCATATGTTATGAAATAGGCTTTCCTCTAGGGGAGCTCTAATACTCGCATAAATGGATGGAGAGGAGTTTCAACTTTCAATAAAATTCAGATGCAGTTTCAAAATATTATGCTGAAAAAAAATAAACAAAAAAGTGATTGAAAATGTGGTTGGCTAAGATTAAAACCTAAAAATGCGACCTAGGCAAAAATTAGAGCATCCTCAAGGATTGAAAACTAGAAGGAGCGGTCTATACAAAATATACGGGATAGTATATATATATATATATCAAGCGGTTATAAGAAACAAACGTTTGTTGTCCCTGCAACTAAAGCTAAATACATCATCCAAACATTGTAATCCCCAATTATTTTGTTCCCAATGTTGTGAATGTTAGTTTTTCCATGTGTTTAAATTCGATGTTGTACGTTATATTCTTTCTAAATTAATTTTAGTTTCAGGTAGATTATTCTAATATTTTAAAATTTTATTTTATGATATTAAATGGTTGGAATTTAAATGTGTGGAAATATAAAAAATATTTTAAATATTTTGACACTTGAAAATATAAACATGGAACTCGATAGATTCCTCAATGTATACAGTTGCAAAAAAAAAAGAGGGTAAATCATTTTAAACAATGGGATTTATTTTTATCTCGAAAAAGGGTCACATTGATATGTACAGATCATCATACCAAAATATTTGTTATTCTTCATTCATCCATGGAATCTTGGTGGTGTATAAGATCATTATAAGATGAGGAACCTAAAAAGTGGAACAAGAATTTATCTATATTGTATAAAACATTATCCATGCATTTAGCATTTATATTTTCATATCCTCACACATGATCTATGCATCTTCTTTTATATTTTACATAAACAAATAACCTGTGTGCAATGCATAAGAGTGAATCATGCGCTTCTCTTATATTATTAACTCAACTACCTTTGTGTTACATTGTTCATTATATGTTTGCATTGTTATTATTATAAACATATATTGCTTTTTAAAACATTTTTCTCTATATTTACCTTATTAACTAGACCTATATATTGCTTATAGTCTGCATTTTCTATCCTTGTCGATCAACGCATCAATAACCAACAAATTACGCATCATTCTTTCTTTCATGTTGAATATATGCATCGGTAACTAATCTGAAAAACGATCATTTATATTATTGTCGATTTACGCATTGGTAACCAAATTTGAAGATGATCATCATTTATGTTTTTATGCATCGATAACCAATCCAAAGACGATATTTTTTTATTCATGATGATCTAACAAATCGGATACGATCATTTACATTTTTGTCAATCTACGGCGGTAACAAATATGGAGACGGTCATTTTTTATATTTGAGGTCTTTGTTTAGATTTCCATGCCATAATCATATTTCTCATTTTATAAAAAATAATTCTATAATAAAAATATGTTTAATAAATATTTCGCCATTATTATTATTAAATCCAAAAATAATCATCATTTTATAAAAATCTGAACAAATTTTAAGTACATATTTACCTTATTCATATTACATTACCTTTGGTACAAATATAAATAAATAAATATTCTCTCTTGTCCAGTCTCCTTCTTTCTCTTCGGTCCCCTTCTCCTTTTTTTTTTAGGTTACTCTTTTGTACCCATAAGGCTAAACTATTCGTTCCTAACGCACTAAAATTTTCCAGACTACTCTTTTATACATAAAATTGATTTTTAAAGAAATTTTAACAACTTCAATTCAATCTTATTTATTTTTTAGAATTTAGTTTCTACTCTCAAAAATCAGTATATTTTAAAAATTATAGAAATACTTAGAAAACGGTCTTGATAGATGATTTTTATATTTAAAAATAAATTTAGTGTAAGACTAATATATTCCTTAATATAGTCAATTTAATAAGTTTAAATAAACATTATCTGAAAAATGAGTCATAGATTAAGTCAACATTTGCATGGTAATATATATATAGATAGATAGATAGATAGATACCATTGAAAATACATTTATTCAATTTCTTTAATCTTTTGTAAAGTCATAAATGGAATCTACAATGAAGATGATTTGAAGTTTGTGATGGTGCTCCTTTGTGATTGTGAGTACTTTGATGGGAAACACACAAAGTACTCGTCACGATCTTAGTGAAATTATACAACAACAAAAGTAATGTTGAATATCAACCACATAAATCGGTGTTGCACCCAAATGGATTGGATATTGTTGTCACACAATAACACGATTAAATAAAGCTACGAATTAAAATTATCTTATGCCAATTAACTTGTGACATATCATAATGCTATGAATAAAAATATGATAAATTCATTTTTGTTGTATTTATTATTTTCAGCATTCAAATTTTGCAGCATGTGAGTTTTTTTTTTGTGTGCATGAGCAATTCTATTTTAAAACTTACTCTTTTAAAGAAAACGGCATGATCAATTTATGTAATAGTTTCTACTTTCTATGCTAATCAAATTTATAAGAAAGTAAAATATTCATATCATTATATTAATTGGAATGATATCCTTTAAAATAGTATTTGGTTAATCTCTAAATCTAATAATGTTTGTTTGTTAGTTGAGAAGTTCCATTGCTGATAAATTGTTTGTTTCTTTCATTATATCTCATAATTGCTTTATTAGTTGAATAAATTTGTCAGAAGCCTTAGAAAAGACTTTTAGCAGTTTCCCCTAATATATCTACAACACAAGCCTTATACAAAGGGTCCTCTTTTATTGCTTTCATAGTTCTCTACATGTTGCAATATTTATATTTGTAAGCTTTATGCTCATGGAGTTAATTAGAAGAAACTTCTGCATATTGAGATTATTCAGGGCTGCAAAAAGATTACAATTCTTTGAATGAGAGTACTAGTCAATGTTAATTGAATGAAATATTCTAATTACTTAATAATAAATTTAATTGTATATATATATATATTGAGTTACAAATTATTCAATTAATTTTAAATAAATTAATTTTGACTATTGATTGATAGTATATAGTTAAGTGTTAGATAATTATCAAGTGACTATTTTATTAAAGGCATAATTATTCAAATAGTCTCATAATTTAATTTTATGTAATACTTTAGTCCTTTATCTCTTTTTTTTTTCTTCCTGATTTGATCATATATTTAATTTTAACTAACAATTTGATCCTTTACATATTAAAATATCATTAATATTAACATTTCTTTTCATAAACTTAGAAAATTCATCAAAATTTTCTAACAAAATCCATAAAATTCGATACCAATTTCAAGAAAATTGATGTATTGATCAAATGCATAATTCAAATATTCAAATAAACGCATATTTCCATCTCCAGCAACATCAAATAAAGAATGAAAATATGAGTTTATTTGAAAGTTTGATTTATGAATTTCATTTTATATTTAAGATGATAAATAATTTTATGACTTTTGTTTGAAAATTTTGTTGAAATATTTAAACTTTGTAAAAGAAAGTTATAAACATTGTTGATATTTTTAAAACATAAAAGATCAAATTGTTACTTAAAATTAAATACTGGACCAAAATCGAGAAAAATGATAAATGATTAAAGTGTTACTTAAATTAAATTAAGCCGGTCGAGAAGCAATTATCAATTAAATAATCAATTATGAATATAAAATTCCAATAATTATAAGTAGAAATTAGTTTTACAATCAAGAAATTTCTTATTCAATATATTAATTATTTGGATATTTTGGAATTCTAAGATTTTTTGATAATTAATTATCAAATCATATACAGGACCAAGTTAGTCATAATATTTAACTATTTAAAGGTTGTCATTAATGAATCAATTATTTAAGAAAAGAATGTATAGATTATTAATATGTCACTTGATTTTTATTAAATAAAAAAATGATAATACACTGATTATAATTAATTGGTCTTAAATTTATACAACGTGAAAATTATGACAACAAAAATACACAACATATCTATTCACTAACTATCTAAATAAAACATGGTAATTCATAAATCAATTAGTTAAGAGAAAATGTATATTTGATTATTTGTATGTCGTAGACTATACATTAAAAATTACTGGTTAATATATTTTTTTTTCTCTTATAAAATTTTAACATCTTGAATTTGGTTGAATATAGGAAACTTAATACATAGTTTTACATAACAATATTATAAGTTTAAAAACATGCAATTTAAATATTTCTGACATTTTTTTCAAGTTTTAATTAATTGTTATCAATATAATTAAACAATATTAATATTATAAAATGTTAAGAAGTTTCATATTATAAATTTAATAAAACTATAATTATAAATAAAATACTGCCTTAACATAATATTTAATGGTATTCATGTATCAATTATTTAAGAGAAAATGCTTATTTGATTATTGTATGTCTCTAACTATACAAGGAATAATCCTGTTTTAGAAAATATTCTTTTTAAAAAAACCACAATGATAGAAAATACAAGTTCTTTTTCAATAAAGCCTTAATAATATAAAGTAATGTTCACAAACTTTCAGTTTAGTCAATTTTTCCATTGAACATAAGGAGTCTATTCCAATTATTTCAGTGAGCCATCAGATAATTATGACCATTTTGTAAAGTAAATTTTGGTCATGACCACAATAGACGTCCTAATTGTTATTCCCCTTATAGATGTTTCGTTAATAAAGCATCATCAATATACCATTCATTTTTCAATCATTTAATTAAAAATATATAATGAAAAGATAAATTTGCACTTTATTTTGCTTGTAAAATACATTGGGTTTAATTGAGGATTTAGTGCATGAGCCTCGCGAGCGTGGGATGGGTTGGAGGTTGAAGGCTGGATAGGGAAGGTTTGCATTTTAAGGTGATTTCTACATAAATTTGGTGGAGAATGTCTTGGTAATGGGGAGGACGTAGAGACAAGGAGTCGGTTTGGTGGAGATGCATTCAAACTAGTTAGGGAAGGGGTAGGAGGGAGTCAAAAGGATTTGTTTAATAATTACCTTTTTAGGATGGTGGAGGACACGAGCGTGTTACTTCATTTTGGAAAGATCCGTGGGTCTGTGGTAAATCTGTAAATGTTAAATTTGGTTGCTTATTTAATTTGGCCCATAGAAAAAAATGTTTGTGTGGTTGATGTGTTGAGTATAAGATTTTGGCTTTGTGATGTAGGTTGGGCGTGTAGGAGAAGTATTTTTTCAATGGGAACATGAGTTTTGTCGGAATGTACTTTTATGTAACATAACTTTATGTTGCATGATCAAAAGTTAGATAGGCGGGTCTGGAGAAATATTAGAGATTATGAGTACTCTATAAAAGACACGTCTTGTTAATCTCCCTCAATGTCTCTCAATCATCTATATTTCTTTTCTAATTTTATATTTTTTTTCAATTTTTTCTTGTTGATGATCAAAAGTTTATATCATGCATGTTACATTTTACACAAATCTAAATAAAATCATTTGATATGTTATTGAGATATATCAAAAATTAATGTTTTGTGCCATTTTTATTGATCACTGTTAATCTTCATGAATCTCAATGACATATCAAATGATTTTAGATTTGTGAAAAATACTAACATGCATGATCTATCTGGTACAACCTTTCAATTCTAACAGAAAAAAATAAAAAAAAACGTAAAATTAAAATAAATAAAGTGTAAGATCTTTTGCTTTTCACGATAAAGTGCTCAGTTAAGAGATCGAGTTCTGATACCAATTGAAGTTGTTGGAAACACAAGAAATTGGAGTTTGATTTGTGTTTTCCGTTTTCAAACTATTTTAGATTTTCCTTTGTTATTTACCACAACATTCAACTTACTATTAAAAAGTGATTTGGAAGAGGTAAGTTTGAATCATAAAAGACTAAGGCGCGATAATTAAAAAAGACTAAAGAGACACATATTTTTATACTAGTTTCATAAAACTATTGCTACCTCTAGTCCTCCCCATATAGAGAGATTTTGTCTCAATACAATCAATGACTTAATCCCTTATTTCTAATAAATAGTTGTACAAGTCTTCTTTATTATTCCTCTTCAGGCTTTGAGTATTTTTATCTAGCCTCTCCAACTTTTGTTCCTAGAACCGTTCTTCAATATACTGACATTCTACTGTTAAAGGTTCATGAGGTTGTTGTACATTTTCAGATACCTCTTTGAGGATGAGAGAGGGTTTACCACTTTTGAGTTAATTTACATCAACTCAAAGTATGTTTCGAGATTCTAACTCTCATTGAGAGGATTTACATATTCAATCCTATATTAGTTCAAGTGTATGAAAACACTTTAACTGATCTACATCAGTTCCAATAACTCTCTACTGAGATAATTTTCCATTAAGGCTTTTTGATGTGTTCTTGACTTTTCCAAAATTACACTTTATATTCTTGATGTGAACCATTTCATCTTAAATATAAGGAGGAGATATCAGCTGAGATATTATTGTTGGAAGTCCTTTAGGGTATAGCCTGTGTACTTCATTTTTGCATCAAGACAGCTTGTATCTTCACGTATTTCAGTAATAGAACAATTGAAGATAATCTATTCGTGGAGCTCATAACTGACTCCCATAATCATCATTAAAATATGTATGACAATCAAGGAAACATAGGTACATGATCAAAGGATAGAAAACTCATAGTATTGTCTTACAGACCATCAGAGCAAACATGTTATCAGAGGATGCATATTATCAGGAAGAGCTTTACTTCAAATCCAACCTTGGTTTCTAATTTGATCCTAGTTACTAAATTCTTTTTATTGAACATTATCAATTTATCTTTACTATTCTTGCCTTAATTTATTAATGACATACCCTTTAATTTCAAAGTAACCCTAATCCTTTAGTGGATTTTATGTTTAGAATTAAGCTTTACAGTACAAGAATTTCTCTTATTAAACTATTGCATCTGCAAATAATTTAATTGGTTTCAATGACTTGTATCTATCACTAGACGACAATATCATGAATTTCTCATCTCAAGCATTCGTAAAGTTCACTTATGTTTCAAAACACGAATCGTAAAACAGTTTAAAGTTGATTAAATAATAAAAAGCATTAAGCAAAGAGATGGGAAAAATATTCAAGAAACATATTGATATAACTAGAAATCAAAATCAAACAAATAAGGGTTCATCTTATTCACTCATCCAAACAAAAAGGGTTAGTTACGCATTGAAATAGATACAAAAGATAGAGATTAAAGAAACATTACAAGAAAGATTCATAAATGATTCTTGATAAAACTCCTACAATGGTGTTAGAATCAGCCTCCTCCATGTTTCTTTGTTATCACACAAGTCTCCAAACTTAAAATAGTCAAAAAGATCCATAGAATGTGAGAAAAAATGATTTTTTTATGCATTCTACAGCGTGCCAGTTGCGCTCCCAACGCTCCTGAGTAGATAGCAAGATGTCGAATACTGTAGAAATGTGCCCCAAGCCGCAATCATTTGCGCTCCAGCGCACCTCATCATATGTTTGACATTTAAATTCATTTGTCTCCTCTTTTGATTCTGAATTTGATTATATTTTCTTCATGAAGTTGTAGCCATGGATTGTAGTTTTCATTTGCACCTTGTTGACTCCAAAATGGACATCTGCAACTTCAGATATAGCTAAATTACTCCACATAGGTTGTGTTGCTTTCTCACCAAAAATCCAACACTGCACTAAAACAGCGAAAACAACCAAACTACTATTAATCTCCACTTAATCAAGGAAATAAGAACATAAATATCATTAAATCCAAAAACTTTAAAAATCTACAAAACTATATCAAAATAACTCCTTAAATTAACCAATGATTAAAAATAAATAAGACTAAAACAATGAAAAATATGCATATGGCCTAATTGCTTTGGGGTAATGGATTTGTTGAAAGGCTTGAACCTCGCGGCAGATCGCTGACTCGAGCCAGAGATGAAGCAACTTAAGTAAAAGGGGGGAGATAACCCTACAAGGTTGATCTACCAGTGTCTCAATTGATTTGATATTCTTTGACGGAATCGATTTAGCGATTTGAAAAGAGCCCCTTAGGGTCTTCATACAGGGGAAGGGTGAAACAAGACCAAAGCATGAAGGAAAATCGGCCATGTCAGCAACTAACGTTAGCGTGCATTCCATTGGAACCTGTCAAAGCTTCGCCCTCCATGTAGAATGCCACAATACACAGACGTTTACTGTAATAGAAAATCCATGTTGAATCATAATTGCCCCATACCGGAAGTCCAATGCATCAATCTCCAAAAACAAATTTCTCTGCAAAATTTGGTGGGCCAAAACAGAGGCTCCGTCATGGCACATTTAAAATCCACCTGATGGACGGAGTTGTCAAAACGAATGATGTCTAATTTAATGGAGGTGGACAGGAAATGAAGAATTTTAGTGGATTGAAGGGAAAATTCAGGTGGAACCGAGACACGCACGAAGACCATGGAATTCAGGTGGTAAGGGTAGCGATGTTGGTTTGAATATTAGGTTTGAAATTGTTGCTTGTTGTGAATCCATTTGGTAATTGAAGCAAAAATGTCATCAATGGAAGGACGAGGTGGTGAGGTCATGTAATTCATACTCTAGAATATCTTGAAATCATTGATATATTTGAGTATGAATTTATTCCCTTTGGACTTTATAAACACCACAGGCCCTTAGCGCAAGTCTTCCTCCTCATTTGGTCGATCTAGTTGAACCATTACATCTACTTCCAAACTCACCAACGAATCAATGAAATTTTGAAGTACACCAAGATGGTAGTAATTAATCCATGATTAATAGAAAATGATTAAAGAATAATCAAAATTGGTCTCTCGCGCAGAAGCAATGCCTGCTTTGATTATTGCCATAACAATTCGCTTGAACAAGTTTAACAGCGTTGGTCGTTAATATAGTTATGATAAGAGAGATTAACTTGAGTGAGTTTGGAAAGTTTCAATGAAAGAGTGTGTTACCCCAATTAAGTAGGTACTTTTATTCTTGAACTTTTGCAGGGAAACAAAGAGGTGATCCTGTTGGTAGAACCAATGTTGGAACAAAAAGGAGAGAAGTATATATGTAGGTATATTAATAACCAAACATAATTTGTTACAATAACATATTGATTTTCCTTACGTTTTCAACTTTAATTCACTTTAAATGATATAATTCTACCGATGCAAATGAAAATGATTTAGAATAATATAATTTGTGTTGCCAATTTGTTTTGCTCAATTAATTTTGCTTTTTATATATAAATGATGAATTTTAGTATTTTTCTACATCATCAAAGTAAAGCCACATCCAATGAATTTGAATATTTATAAATTGTCAATTATGTGTTTATTATATCCTTTCAAACAAACACCTATAATGTCCATAATTGCTGTCCTTGAAAAAACTTCTCTTGTGTGTTGTAAAACATATATAAATTATTTGAATTGAAAAACATCTATCCAAGTTCTTTATATCTTCATCTCATCTTTTTTAAGATTACTTACTTAAATTTATAATGGATCCAAGAGTGAACCTCAACAATTTGTGAAAGTAATCTTATAATTGTTTAAATGGGTTATGGTAAAAATAACTAACATTCATTATTTATAAAAAATAAATGACGAAAATAGATTAAAATAAAATAAAAGATGAATTGAAAACGAATATTTAATAAAAGATAAATTACTGAAATTAAATTTAAACAAAAAATTCAAGGCTTTGATACCTTTTTGTCTCCACACTTGAGTTCTTATTAAATTTTTTTTTTTTGGTTAAACTTGCAAAATACCACTTTCTCACATATCCTTTGGGCAAATGAATTTTTGACATCTCAAAAATAAATTTGTGTGTAATTGTAATTAACGATAATTAGTCCATCAAATATCTAAATTTTATAGGAAAATCAGTTGACGTT
>PGWS01020298.1:0-16341 GCA_002896235.1 Cicer reticulatum
CGATTTGCTAATCGATGTTTTTAATGCATAAATCAGAAATTTATACTCAGTTCATATCAGAGTCGATTGAGTAATCGATTATGATTGTTTTGTTCAAAATGTAAGATCAAACAATCGATTACTCAGTCGATTCATTTTTACTAAAATAATCGATTTGGCAATGGGCTAATTTCTCCCTGTTACTCAGACACTCAATCAAGTCGATTTGCCAATCGACTGATGTCTTCCTGTAACTTAGACATTTGATCAAATCGATTTGCCAATTGACTGATTTCTTCCTGTAACTTAGACATTCAATCAAATCGATTTGCCAATCGACTGATTTCTCCATGTAACTCAGATACTTAGTTACAATTGATGTGCCAATCGATTATTCAGTATGTTTCTGATAAATGATTAACTGATTCAATTTATGCAATCGATTACCTAATCGATTTCTTTTACTCATAGATCACAGGTCTGATACAGCCTGTTTAAGTAATCAATTTGCTAATCGATTAACTCAATGAAGCTTTGTTCTGTGAATCAGAAAATTGATTAACCAATTGATTAGTAGAAAGCTTGTAACTCAAGAAAGTATATCAATCGATTGTCCAATCGATTTCCTTTAATCATAGAACACAGGTCTAACACAAAACTTTAAGTAATCGATTTGCTAATCGATTGACTTAGTGAAAACTTGGTTCTGTGACTCAGAAAATCGATTACCTAGTTGATTTCCCAATTGATTGATTAACATACTTATTTTATGATTTCAGTTTTAATTGGCAAATACTAGATTGTGTGAAATCATAATGATGAATCTAACTAATAAACACTATGAACCATAGACACATTTACACATAATCTTCAAGCTTTGTGTGATCCAATCAATCTTTGCTTGATTGCTTGAGATCCAAGTTTTGTCCAAGTGTAGTGTTTGATTCTTTCCTGAAATGTATCTCAACTCAAACTATTAGATTAACCAGATAACGCATATACATTGTATGTTTGGGAGTTACAAATCAAAATCACAACAGAGGCATATTATCTTACAAATCTCCCATTTTTGATTAAATGACAAACATACAATTTAATTTGATTTACATTTCAACAATTGAACTTAACATTATAATAACTTCTATTTAAAACTCCCTGAATTTTAGCATTCATAATTCATTTCAATGTCAGATTCATCCCCCTTATTTAGCATCCATAATTCATTTGAATTTTCAGTATACATAATCATAAGCACATGTATTAAGCATAAGCACAAGCCATAAAGCACAAGTGAAGTTAAATTCGTTGTCCCCTTTGTCATTTATTCCAAAAAAGAAAGTAACAAGAGAGAATAAGAGAGATACTAAAAATGTACAAAACAATCAGGACAACACAAAAGCCAAACTAAAATTTCTAATCTAGGCTGAGTAGTGGGGAAGGAGGTTCATCTTCCTGATTGGCCACTTGTGTGCCATGTCAGCTATGTCCTCAAAGGACATTTTGAGACCTAAATGTTCTCGGATGGCATCAACACTGAACAATAGAGTTGAGGTTTGGTCTGGAGTCGCACAAGGGAGGCTTCACCTTAGCATTGTGTCTACCTGAGCTCCATAAATTCCAGCAACTTGGCAAACACTCAGATGGGGTTCAGCCTTGCTCAGGTGTTCAGTTTGGTTGTGCCCTTTTCCAAATACCATTTATCTTTTCAAACTGCATTTGGTTGACAGTTGATTCCCCAAAATCACCGAGTTGTTTTGTAGATTCTTCATTGGACAACTGAAATTTTAAAGTGTCTTAGAATCTTTATGATAAGTGGAAGGGTAGGGGAGCATTGTTTCCTTGTGATGACTCTAAACAAGTTAGCCAGCACAATCTAAGCTTAACTCATCTTCAGTTCCTTGTACAGCCCAAAGAAGAGTGATATAACCTTGAATTAACAGCATGATTTCCTGATCTAGGTACTAACATTCTAGTTAGGCACATACATCAGCAATCTGTGCTGAATCTTCATTTTACCATTGGAAGAGAGATGTGACAAATCTGTCCAGTCTGATTTTGTTTGTGTGTTGTCCACGTAAGTTTTCTCAAGATCATCAGTGGAGTCGATTGGTCCTGCCATCCACAGCTTCTCCATAAAATGGCAGTCGCTGACAGCCTTGAGAATTCTCCTAAAAGTCATGGAGAATTCTTCCCTTGACTTCAGACTCAAATCCAAAAGCTGTGAGTTTGAAGTTGGAGTAGAAAGCTCTATGAGCCTTGGATAGATTTCTAGAGAGCAAGATAGAAAATCATCAACCATGAAATCTTAGATGGTTTTGGAATGTGAAACATTTGAATCAAAATAGGCAAAATCCAGAGTTCGTGCCTCAATGGATTTTTCTTTTAAAGAAAAGCAGGTGGAAGAGCACGCTTCAACAGGTTTGGCCTTTGGGAGGTAGAGTCCTTCTTTGGGCTGAGGGGAAGGAACAGTTTTCTTCTTCTTCTGGTTGGCCCATTCATGGCATCCCCCATTAGTTTTTCGATTGAGGATCCTTCCTCTTCTTTTGCCGTTCCTTGATCAGTTGCAATTGCCTTCCTTTACCTTAGCTAATAGCCTTAAGAGTAGGTATATAAGACTCTCTTAGCAGGAGGGAAGAAGGTGAGGAGAAGGTGTTCTTCCACTAGATGCATGAGGAAGAATCTAGAGAAATAGATTTTGAAGAAGATGATTGTGGGTTCTCACTATCTGCTTTACTCTTGCCATTGTAGAGATTTTTGGAAATTTAGTGGTTTGAGAAGATTAGAAGGATTAAAGTACTGAGAATTCGAGTTGGGAGAGTGAAAATGTGAAATGATGTGAAAATGGGTTTGAGAAATCGATTAGGGATTTATATAGAACTGTTCAGAATTGATTTCTCAATCGATGTTATTTCACATTTGTGTGCACAAAGTCAATTGTCCAATCGATTTTGTTTCCATATTGGAGTGACATGAAAGGGTTTCCGTTACAACTGCCTCCAACGGCTAGTTATTTTTTGCAACAGTCACATTTCAAAAATTCGATTCCCAAATCGATTTCGTAAGTAAACGTTTAAGGGATAAATCGATGTCCAAATTGATTTTCATATCAGTTCAGAAAATCTTCTCATAACAGCAGCACTTCCAAAATCGATTGTTTTGAAGATATTGACCATACAAGATTTCAATCGACTTCAAAATCGATTTGTTGGCTCACAAACTTTTGGTAATTGATACAATCGATTACCAAATCGATGCGCGTGTTTGAGGTTGACAAAAATTCTCAAATCTTTGATTTCGAGATCGATATGCAATCGATTTTGTAAAAACTATTTTCCCTATCCCAATCGATTCATCCAATCGATTGTATAGTTTCTCATTCTATTCTGGTTTAAGCATTTATTGCTAACACAGATTGACAAATCGATTATGAAATCGATTGCGGTGCTTTTTATGTTGACAGATGAAGAAACTATGTACCATAAATCGATTCTTAATTCGATTTTGGTAGTTTTGACACATGATAGTCGACGTATAAATCGACTTATCTATTGAAAACTAAGAAATCTAAAGAGCACATCGATTTCCAAATCGATTTTCCATATAGATCATATTTCATTTTGATCCATAATACCAAGTTTCATTCTAATATAGAAGAAACTTTCCTTGGGTAGGGCTTTGGTAAATATATCAGCTAATTGATCAGATGTATTAACATAATCAAGCCTGATATTACCATTTTGGTATTGATCTCTAATGAAATGATGTCTAATCTCTATATGCTTTGTTCTATAGTGCATAACAGGATTCTTTGTGATATTTATGGCACTAGTGTTGTCACACATTATTGGCACAATTCCAAGATCAACACCAAAGTCAGAAATATGTTGTTTCATCCATAAAATTTGTGCACAACAACTTCCAGCAGCCACATATTCAACCTCAGCTGTTGAAAGTGCCACACTATTTTGTTTCTTGCTATGCCAAGATACAAGTGAATTCCCTAATAGATGGCCAGTACCAGATGTAGTTTTTCTATCTAATTTGCAATCAGCAAAGTCAAGATCAAAATAGCCAACCAGAGTGCAAGTTGATCCCTTAGGATACCATAAGCCAAGATGTTTGGTTCCTAATAGATATCTGAATATTCTTTTGACTGCACTTAGATGGGATTCCTTAGGATTGGCTTGGTATCTTGCACACATGCAGACACTAAACATAATGTCAGGTCTACTAGCTGTAAGATATAATAAAGATTCTATCATGCCTCTAAACATGGTCATATCCACAGATTTTCCCTTTTCATCTTTATCTAAATGACAAGCTTGACTCATGGGTGTATCAATAGGTTTAAATTTATCAAAGCCAAACTTCTTTAAAATATCATTACAGTCCTTTGTTTGACTTAGGAAAATACCATTCTTGCTTTGCCTGATTTGAAATCCTAAGAAAAATGTTAATTCTCCCATCATGGACATTTCAAATCTTCCTTTCATTATATTTTCAAATTCTTTGCAAAGCTTACTGTTTGTGGATCCAAAGATTATGTCATCAACATAAATTTGGACAAGCAAAATGTCTTTTCCCTTTTTCTTTATAAAGAGTGTTTTATCAACATTTCCTCTTAAAAAATTTTGCTGTATGAGGAAATTGCGAAATTGCTAAGCTTTTCATACCAAGCTCTTGGAGCTTGTTTCAATCCATAGAGAGCTTTTGTTAGTTTATAAACATGGTTTGGAAAAGCAGGATCCTCAAATCCTGGAGTTTGACTAACATAAACCTCCTCTTGGATATCTCCATTTAGAAAAGCACTATTTACATCCATTTGATACAATTTAAAATCCATGATACAAGCATAAGCAAGCAGAATCCTAATTGCTTCTAATCTGGCTACAGGAGCATAAGTCTCATCATAATCAATACCTTCCTCCTGGTTGTAGCCTTTAGCAACTAGTCTAGCCTTATTCCTTGTTATTACTCCATTCTCATCCATCTTATTCCTAAACACCCATCTAGTTCCAATATATGTGTTGTTTCTGGTTTAGGAACAAGATCTAAACTTTGTTTCTCTCAAATTGATTAAGCTCTTCTTGCATGGCTAATTAATCCAGTCATTGTCCAAGATCGCTTTCTTTTATATTTCTAGATTATACTTGAGAACAAAAGCTGTAAAGTTACAGAACTGTCTAAGGGATTTTCTAGTAGCAACCCCTTTAGAAAATTTCTCCTATGATGTTGTCAATAGGATGGTTTTTGTTGAATCTCCATTCCTTAGGTAGTCATCTTCCTTATAGGTTCTATGACTCAATGTCAGGTGGTACTGTTTCATGTGGTTCTTTTGGATCTGATTCTACAAGTTCATCAAGAGAATCACCAACTATAAGAGGGGTTACTGTTCAAAGTTTTGGCAAACCATATTCATCAAAATTTTACATGAACGGATTCCTCTATAGTTTTAGTTCTCTTATTGTAGATCCTATAGGCCTTACTAGATTGTGAATATCCTAGAAGAATTCCCTCATCTGCCTTAGAGTCAAATTTCCTAGATGCTCTTTTCCATGTTCAATACAAAACAACTTGCATCCAAAGACTCTAAAATAAGCAATATTGGTTTTCTACTTTGTATATTTCATAGAGTGTGTTTCTAAGGAATATGCCTAATTAGAACTCTATTCATCACATGAGTAGCTGTGTTTATAGCATCAGCCCAAAAGAATTTTAGGAAGCTTAGAGTCATTGATCATGTTAGCAAGTTCTTCTAGAGCTCTATTCTTCCTTCTACAAACCCATTTTGTTGTGCAGTTCTTGGAACTGAGGTAAATGTGGTGAATTCCATTTTAATGCACAGTAATTTCAAAAGACTCATTTTGAAATTCTTCCACAATGGATCACTCTAATGGAAACTATTTTCTGATTCTTCTCATTTTGAACTTGATTTGCAAATTTTTTTGAAAATTGAGAAGGCATCAGCTTTGTGAGCAAAAAATAGGTCCATGTATATCTAGAGAATAATCAACTAAAACATAGCCATAAAAAATTCCTCCAAAACTTTTTACTTGAGAGGACCAAAGTAAATCCACGTGGATCAATTGCAGAACTCTATCAGTTTGTATCTAAGTCTATTGATGGGATAAGAAGACTTAACTAATTTACTTTTCTCACAAGAGTCACATTAAATTGTCTTTAATAAATGTTCTATTTGGAAGACCTGCACTAGTTGTTTCTAACTAGTTTGTTAATATGGTTTACATGTATGTGAGCTATTCTCTTATGCCACAACCAATCTTCCGATCAGATTTAGATAACAAACAGCAAACATTATTTGCAAGCAAATAGTCAAGATCATTTCATATTTATATATATATTATTTACTCTTTCACTACCAATTTTAAGCTATCATCTTCCTGGTGCTCAAGTGTACAAGTATGTGATGTAAAATATACCTGGTAGCCTTTATCACAAAAGCTGCTAATGCTTAAGCAGATGTGTTTCAAACATTTTACATAGAGAACATCCTTGATTACCGTTGTTGATTCACTTCCTATGTCTCCAGCACCAGTATTTTGTCTTTGTTGTTGTTGACCATACTTACATATCCTCATCTTTTAATTAAGAGATATAAATCTGATTTGTCTCAGTCATATGCTTGGAACATCCACTGTCTAGATACCATGAATGAGTTTGGATGTCAAGCAGATCTGCATAAACAAATTCAGATCTTTTGTTTTAGGTACCCAATTTAGAGATTGGGTCCTTGAGGGTTAGTCTCAATCACAGGTTCTTTTTACTCTCCCAAACTTGTTTTCCATCCCTTGTTACAAGTTTTTTCAGTTTAACATTAAATGATATATGTCCTTTTTTTTTGCAACAGAATGGCATGAAAAAGTAGAGAAGTACTGTGCGTTGGGTTTACTGCAAACCATCATGATTGACTTGATTTAACAAATTATGACTCTTTTGAGCATTCCTATTGGTCTATAACCAATTCCAGATTTTTTCATTTGCATTCTTTTGGTTGCCAAGAAGAACATTCAGGTTGTTCTACATTTGTAAATTTTGCTATAAATCAGATTTATGACAGCAACTTTTCTTTCAAGTTCAGTACAGCTAGTTTGTTTATCAGTGCTTCCTTTTTCAAAACAGTTCATTCTGTCCTTCAAAGCAACTTATGATTTTTTTTTAATTTCTTCATACATCCAATGCACTGTTTTTTTCTACATTTTTTTAGTGCAATAAAATTGTTTGACTAACCTTAATATGTTCATCATGCATTCATTGAAACAACATCATGCAATTCTTCATAGAGGGATTAGAGGTAGTACTTACATTAGCTTTGTCTGAATCTGAGTCAATGTTGGCATTAGACACAAGTTTGCTTCTTCAGTTCCTTTCTGAAATTTTCAAGAAGATTTCATCATTTGTCATTCCAAGCTATGTAGGCTCTTTAGTTTTTCAAAGATGGTTGATCTTGCCTTTAGCTTTCACAACTTGTTTCTATTTTTGTATTGAAAAACATTCAGATTCTAATTGTGGCCTGATTTTAGAGCATTCATAGCAGGTTATCACTTTGCTATCATTTGTCTCATTCTTGCTGAAGCTTTTTGTCCTTGAATTGGATGGTTTCTTTGGTTGGACTCCTTTCTTCTTCAGAAATTTCTTGAATTTTCTGGCCAGCATTCCGATTTCAGGTTCTTCATCAGTTTCACTCTCGGGATCATCAGTACAAGTTTCTGGTTCAGATTTTACTTTATGAGTTTGAGCTTTCAGAGACAGTCCCTTTTTTTTTTCTGATCAGTTTGCTCTGACTCATTCAACCGGTGCAGCCCCATTTCATGTTCTCTGAGCTTGCCAAAGAGGGTGGCAATGGTCATGCTTCCAAGATCCTTTGATTCAGCTATTGCAGTGACCTTAGGTTGCCATTCTCTTGTCAAGCATCTCATTACTTTGTTTATTTGTTGCTCATTGTCAATTACTTTTCCTAGAGCATTCAGATTGTTAATGACATGTGTGAACCTTGTCTGCAAGTCATTGATTGACTCATCCTTCTTCATATTGAAGAGTTCATATTCATGCATCAGAGTATTTGTTCTGGCCCTCTTGACATCAGTTGTGCCTTCATGAGTTTCTTGGAGTGTATCCCACATTTCTTTGGCAGTTTTGCAATTTGACACCCTGAAAAACTCATCAGCACTTAAAGCAGAAGTTATTATATTTTTGGCTTTTGCATTATAGCCAACTTTTTTTTTATCATCATCAGACCAATCAGCTCTTGGTTTCTTGATAAATGATCCATCAGTGCCAGCAAGTTTAGGCACATAAGGACCATTTTCTACTGCATCTAAGATGTCAAGCCCACTTGCCTCTAGAAAGATAAGCATTCTTTCTTTCTAGTACATGTAAGCAGACCCATTAAAGGCAGGGGTCTAGCTAAAGAGGCACCTTCACCCAAGAATTGTCATTTTCTTTTTGAGAACTTAGTCTAAAACATCAGGCTCTTGATGCCAATTGTTGGTATTAATGACCTCTATCCTTAGGAAGATTTATACGATATTTTTAACTAGATTATCTAATTCTTTCCTAAGTGATGAACTTAATATCAAAACCAACTTGTTTAATATTAATTCCAATTTAACAGTAAAAGATTCAAAGATTTATTCAAAACTAAGATTCAAGAACACATGCATTATCAAAATAAAGAGTATAGAGATAGAAAAGTGTGCACCCTGGATTTTTATACTGGTTCGACTATCCGTTTGATAGTCTACGTCCAGTCTTGGAATCAATTACCGATTCCAGCATTTATTAGAAATGATTTGAGTATGTTTACAGACTTTTCAGCAATTATCTGCCTATGCATCCAACTCAACATCAATCTTCTAAAAAACCAATCTATCCCTAAGAGCTACTTATAGAGTATTATTTGAAAAGTTCAGTTCTTTCTATGTATTCTGTTATTTTTTTTATGAAAATTGTGATTGATTTCAATTTATATAGTTTTTCGATTTATTAATGTGTTCGCAGCTTAATTGATTTCTCATCGAGTCGGTGGTCAATATTGCTTGCGTTCTCCTTCCTTCACAAATTGGGGGTGCCCCTTGGGGCCCTCCCAAGTTCATTACCTCCACTTATAACCTATAGTGTGTGGTATCCTCCATGTGGACTTCTCAATTTTTTTACAACACCTAGCTCTCATTAATGTCACAATCCACTAAACTCATTAAAAGCATCACATTCCAACAGGAATACTAACACTAGGTGTACCAAAAAGTGAGAGAGTGATATACTTTGTGATGTGTGGACAGAGACACACATTCAATTGATTTCCTCTCTTTTTTACGGGAAGGGTGATGAGGAATCTGTACAATCGCTAATTTTTAATCAAGTTCTAGTAGTTTAAATATTAAAGTTACATATAGAGAGTGAGAACAACTTTTAATTTTTCCAAAGTGTTAACAGGTTAATCACTGAACGATCAATGAGAATGGCTGATTGTTGGTTAAGGCTACACATGTTGGATCAGACACTGCCCTTTCTCAGATTGTTCAAATTGTAGAAGCTGCTCAACTTGCCAAAGCACCAGTTCAAAAACCTACAGACCATATTTCAAGGGTTTTTGTTCCAATAGTGAGTATTTTTATCTGTTCCTAGTGTAAACATTTGAATAAATTAATATACTTGTGTAAAATTAATATACTTGTGTAGTGCCAATTGTGCCCGTGTGTCGTAATATTATATTAATATATTTCCCGAACTTATATATGCTGATCATGGACAACATTCTAGTTTAATGGTAAGCATATTGTGTGTTTTGGGTGGAAATTTTCTTTCCTGAGTGATCAGGAAAAGTTTTTATTTTTTATTTTAAACTAGTATAATACTCGTGCTATCGCAGTGCGTCATTTATATATTTTTATTTAAGTATTTTTTATAATAAAGAAACAAAATAAATGAAGTTAATTACCGTAGTCGATAATTACAAATTAATATAAGTTGTACTAAGTATGACCACATGACAACAAATAATTTATGATAGGATGTGTTGTGGAAGTGAAAATTTGATAAAGATTATAGTGAGTATTGTGGGTGCTAGGAGAATCCCCAATAATAATTATTTGTAGAAAACAATTTTTCAAAACAATAGGAAGCAAGTTACAATGAATCATCGTAATAATAGAATTTGAATGCCATTGATTAAGACATAATAATATTAAATCATATTACAAAATATTGTTTTACAACGTAAGAGAAATCTACTTTAATGTATCCGACATATCAATGTTGTAGGTTTGGATTTTATGTTAAATTAAAATCATCATAAATGACTTTTGTAATGTTGAAAGACAACTTCATTCTTGTATTTTCGCATCAAAAGGTCATATTTCAGCCAAGTTCTTTGTAACTAAATTTGCATCGATGTCATAATCTGCACCAAAACTCCGTAACATAATCTGCATGTTAGTTAATATGATCTTATGTATGTAATTCAATTGTATTTTGATGTTGATAAGACACAGAATGTGGAGGAAATAAAGTTAAGCACATACTAACTTTTAATGGTTCGACTACATCCCTATAGTATATCTTTCTATAACATGTTTAATATAGTTGACGATCATCGCAGCAAAATAATAAATGATTGAAAATTGTTTTCATGCAAAAATCAACAAACAAAAACTCAAATTGCTAAATTGATTTACTATAAACGACATATGTGTAAATTAGATTTATGTATATTATGGTAAGCATTAATGTGGCATATCCATGATGGAATACTCAATAGATTAGTCTCAATACAATATTGATTACAAAATAATTGAGCAACAATTTTAGCTAATGAAATGATTAACTGAGTGAGATCTAATTTAATGTATGTGATCATTTAGATGCTTCCAATACGATAGTTTAATTTTTTTTTTAAGTCTACATATGGAATAATTAAAGAAAATAATATATATATCAAGTTCCTAATATTTTTTCCTGAAATTATCTTTGCTTTGAACACATGATTTGCAAGCCTTGTAATAATAAGTCTTGTTCCATTACACAAACCTTCATATTGACCAAGATTTCGCAAAAGCATGATTGGAGTTCCAATTTTTAGTTTTATTTTGTGGTTTGGAAGACCTGAGGTAATTAATGTGCTCAAAAATTCAGGTGTAAGGATATCAAAAGATTCATTTCTATGACTCTCTAAACGATCAACAGAACTTAAATACTCATTTTCTTCTCCTATAATTAGTGCAATAAAGAAATGATATTAGTTGGATATACACATAATTCAATAACTAAATTATATAAATAAAGATTATAATAATTAATAATAATAATATAATAATAATGATTAATGATAAAAAATAATAATAAATAATAAAATAATAATAATAATAATATAATAATAATATAATTAATAAATAATAATAATAATAATAATAATAATAATAATAATAATATAATATAATAATAATAATAATAATAATAATACTTGGTATTAAGTTCATCACATATTCATTTGTTGAATCAACAATCTCTATTGTTGATGCCAAAATTGCTCTACATTGCAAAAAATCTTCATTCTTGTAATTTTGGATTAAATTTGGATATGTGCTTTGAACGATTGTTTGAAGTGGAGCATTGAAGTTAGTGATTGTCAATTTTTGTGGTATTTGGATTTATGCATGACCGTCATTAGGCTGTGAAAGCTTCTCATCTCCTAATTTTAAGATCCATTCTGAAAATTGTTTAAGTTCATCCATGCTTTCTCTTTGCATTGCTAGCAATAAATGCATGTTTTTCGTGAGTCTTAACACTTGACAATGATCCCAAATATAGGAAGAGTTAATTGTTGCATTATCAATATCTGATCGGCTTCCTCTTTTGATAACCGATAAAATTTGCCTAAAATCTCCACCAAGTACTACAACCTTGCATCCAAAGATAGTATTTTTGAACTTAGTTTCACTCATGATATCTTTCAATGTTTTATCAAGTGCTTCAAAACAAAACTTATAAGCCATAGGCGCTTCATCCCATATGATTAATTTGGTTGCCTTTAGTAATTATGCATGATCACTACATTTATCTATATTACATGTAGACGACTCTAGCGTAGGAACAGGAATTTTAAACTTTGAATGTGGTGTTCTCCCACCTGGTAGCAATAGTGATGCTATGCCACTTGAGGTCATTGTCAACACAATTTGTTTTCCTGGACGTATTTGTGAAGCCAACGTTCGCCACATAAATGTTTTTCATGTGCCATTGTAGCCGTAAAGAAAAAATACTCCCCCTCTTTTGCTTCTCCACAGCTTTCATGATTTTAAGGAAGATCGCCATTTGCTCATCTATTTTTAACCAATATAATAAAAATTTAAAATATTGAATAAAAATCATATTCAAATTTATTTGAAAACAATTGTCAACTAACCTGTAAGCTTTGCGTACAAAGTTTAAAACTCTTGAAATTGTTCTGCTACATTGTTGTTACGTTATTCATAAATGAGTCTATTCCCCAATTGTATCATCACATACTCTTTTGGATATGGCATTGGTTTGTATTCCTTTAAGCTATTTCTTTTATCTGGCAAATGTTCTCAATTTGCATGAGGGTTAAAATTTGAATCTTCTCATCATTTAGCATCAAATCTAATAACATAGAAATTTTTAATTATATTATTGATGGAGTAATAGCATGAGATGTATTTTATCTTGATATCGATAAAGCTAATTAAATTTGGTATGATGATGCGTATATATTTTTTGTTTGGAATGAATTGAGAATAGTAAATTATTTTGTAAGGTAATATATAAAAACAAATGAATGAATTCAATAAAAGAAAATAAGCCATTTAGTTTATACAGCAAATCAAATATGTTTCTAATATGATAACTTTAAGACATTATTCCTAATATAATTTAGTATCATCAAATAACAATTGACCACTATTGTAGTTGGAGTAATATTATCATAATAAAATATAGTAATTGGATAATTAATTATATACATTTGTTGTTTGAGATCCTTCTTTGCTCATATAAAATTCCATCTGCTAACCAATGTCAACTCTTATTTCACACATGATCTGGTCGATTCATAGTACTTTCCAAGAACATGGTGACAAAAAGTTTCCGCAAGAAATATCCAGATCCCCATTTATGTGCCTCTTTGATAGCTTCAATGTATTCTTTATCATCTCCAAGCAACCCCATTGCAAAACATACATCTTGAAAACTATCATAAATAAAATTAGAAAATATCTTTAATTCTTCATAACTTTGTGGGTCTTTGACATGAGTGAGCATCATTCTCAAATAATATAACTCTCTTGTACATGGTGGAACCCATATAAGTCTTCCAATTGTATACCCTTTAGTATGTGGTTTTCAACATCTTTTACTTTTAACATATACAAACTTGGAACAAATTTCTATATGTTAATCTTAGCTGAGATAAACTATTTTTTCCATCATAGAGTGAACATGTCGTAAACTGATTTTGTAAAATTAAATATATCATAATATGATTAAATTGATTGTCCCTTGTAAGTGGAATACAATCTTCACAGCGTTTTCTCCATGTTGGTAAAGCAAGACTCCTAACTTCATTGGTATATGTCTACAATAGATATTGTTAAATTCATCAACTTACTGGTTCTTACGGCGTTCATTTGGCATTATCTTGCATTTCATCACAACCTTTGTAGATGTACTTATATAGTACTTGATTGATGTACTTTGATTACACATTCTGTGTTGATGTGAAGCTGACTACTTACGAACAAACCTTGGTGTGTGGGCAACAAACGTTATTAGATGGATGTATCTTCCACTGTCCGTGTATTACACTTCTTTTATATACTGGAAATCCATCTTGATCAACAATTGTTCTATCTTGGTACTTTTTGGGAAATAACTTTGTATATTTTCTATATTTTGTGCACATTGCTTTTTGGTTTGATAAACCACATGGTCCGTGTATCATGTGTGATTTGACTAAATTGTACAATTCTGGATCACCAACATGGTCCGGAATTTCAGCTGAAATTATTTTGTCAATATCATCTGGTGTTGGGTATTTTGTTGATGGATGAAGGAATATCAAGATATGGGCATGTGGCAAACCTTGCTTTTGAAATTCAATGGTGTACATATCTACAAAGGTAAATTTTCTATTTATCACATGATGAGCATATAAGTTTACAACATATAAACTATCTATAAATATTAAGATGAATACTTACATGCAAGTATTTTGCCAAGAACTTGTTTCTTTGTCAAATCTGCTAGTAGCTCGTCAAACTTCATTTTAAATATCCTTGCAATTATGTCTGAACGATTAGTAGCTTTTAAATGAGTTGGTGCCAACAATCGTTGGACTTCTGGCCAATTAGGATTACATGTAAATGTAATAAAAAGGTCAGGAAATTCAACATAGCTACAAATAGCCATATTGTCAAAGTATAAGTTATCCATGTAACGACGACTACCGACATATGTTGATGGTAACACAACTCTCTTACCCCCTATTTGAACCTTGAACTTGGTTGTTTCCCTATTTATCATTCAAACTGCGATATTTTTCAACTCGCAATTTGATTGGTTGTTTCTCAACCACTTAAGGTTTTGTCCCTCCATCATTGTGAATCCATCAACCAAGAATTGTTGGAGTAATCTTCTTGATCTCATTATAGTTTCTACTTCATGATCTCTTGACATAACTCTATATGCAAGTCATTCTCGTATTGTAAGTCGATTCCGCTTAGCGCTGTTGGTTCCTACTGTCTCTCTATGAGCAAGTTTTGGTTTATAACCATCTTCACCATAAGGGAATAGCAAATGATATTGATATGCTAGATAACTTGGATGGAACTCGTCAATCCTTTTTAGTTTACCACTTTGTGTCTCCATTATAATATCTCTTTTTGAATTTGTATCCACATCACCAACTATTAGTGCAGCCACTTCACACATAGTTGGTTGGTTATACAATCTTCCATCAAATTATCTTTCAGAAATCAAGCGTAGTTTCAAATCATGCACTTGATTATCTTCCAATCATACTCTTGTCATTTTAAAGCATGTTACTAAGCTCTTGAACTGTCTGTTGGTCAATATTGTTGTTTCTATATATTCATAATTTATAATATGAAATTGTTAGTGCTTACTAAGATAGTATGGAAAAATGTGACTGGACACATGCAATTATTTTTAAGGCATATGATTTAGAAATTCCCTTAATATATACATTATTAATAATTTATATATTATTATATATTATTATTATTATATATTTTATTTTATTATTATTATATTATATATAATGAAGTCTTAAAACTATATGAAATATGTATACTCAATTTTGTGTTTATTTGTTGCTATAGAAGCTTACTGAACATAATATAATTGATAAAATGTGTATTAAAAATGCTAACATAATACTTATTGATGATAAGTTTACCTGAATTCTTGGATTCTATTTTGGATCTCATTTTCAGTATCGTAAATATATAGTTGTGCAAACTTAGGTGTTTGACCAGGTAGTGGTAACAAACTGTCTATCCTGTGACATGTTTGACCTTGTATTCTCATATTTGATGGTCCTCGTCCAGTATTAAACCTATTGTCCAACTTTGCTCCAGGAGAGGTGAATGAAAACATCATATTATACATCCTAATATGTTGTTGGAAGTTTTTACTTTTAGGGGAATCATGCGTAAAAAGTAGTTTTTGAAGAAGTGGTGTCTTTAGTAGGGGAAGTTGCACTTTTCCATTGCCACAACACATGGAAAATTTTGGATTTGCAGAATGAGAGCTTTTGTTCATTTGTTCTTGGTACCACATGTTTGCTCACATATTTCTTTAATCAGGCATTGCCAGATAAAATATGCTGATATAAATCACATCAAGAATCAATATTACAACTCCTAAATATTAAATATTAAATAAAATTAAACCTTAAAAGCTAAATATCCGTTAATGCAAATTCTTCAAACGTATTATGTTAGGAAAACTATCTTCAAACAATTTACTATTCGCACATCTTGCATTCATGTTCATACAGTACTTCTGTTCATACAACATCATCTACTAGGAATATTTTAGTTTGTTCATTGCATTAGTTTGTACCGATATTTGCAAAGTAATCATGATATTTGGCCTATACGGTTTGTACCTTCACTATCAACCTCGAATTCAGATCCAGACATGTAGTCGTCGTGCTATGTCATTTTCATATGTTTGTGATGTTTATTGGGAGATTTTGTAATGCTTTTGATGTTGACATGAACTTAATCACATTTATATTTTCTGAAAATATTATCCCCTCAACTCTACTCATACATAATTTCAAAATAATAATTAATTTAATTA
>PGWS01020305.1:0-14107 GCA_002896235.1 Cicer reticulatum
ATTTGTCCTATATTTGCCACACAACATTAAACTAATAAAAAAACATTAAAAATAACGAAAAATTAAAATCAAATAAAATTAAATAAATAAAAAATAGCAGAATTTAATTAATCAATTTTGGGAAAATTTATGATGGAGAGTTCTTCTAAGATGAATTTAAACCGATCCTCTTGGAGAGGTTTGGTAAAAATATCAGCTAATTGATTTTCAGTGTCAATGAAAATTAATTCAATATCACCCTTTTGAACATGATCTCTTATAAAATGATGTTTAATTTCAATATGCTTGGATCTTGAATGTTGAATGGGATTTTTAGAAAGATTAATGGCACTTGTATTATCACAGAGGATGGGAATTTTTGTGTACCTTAAAGAGTAATCTTCTAGTTGATTCTTTATCCATAGAAGTTGTGAGCAACATTGAGCAGCTGATACATATTCAGCCTCTGTAGTTGAAAGAGCAATAGTACTTTGTTTTTTGCATGACCAACTTATTAGGGATTTACCCAGAAGTTGGCAAGCTCCGCTTGTGCTCTTCCTTTCAACTTTGTCTCCAGCATAGTCGGCATCACAATAAGCAGTGAGATCAAGATTTGAACATTTTTTGTACCAAATTCCCAGATTAATGGTGCCCACAAGATATCTAAAAATTCTTTTTACTGCAGTAAGATGAGATTCTTTAGGAGAAGATTGAAATCTTGCACAAAGACCGACAGCAAAGACTATGTCCGGTCTACTTGCAGTTAAATATAGCAAGGATCCAATCATCCCTCTATACTCTTTTTCAGATATTGGAGTTCCTTCATCATCTTTGTGAAGTATGGAGGAAGGATGCATAGGGGTTCCCATACTTTTGGCTGAACTCATTTTGTATTTGTTGAGTAGATCCTTGGTGTATTTTTCTTGAGATATGAAGATGCCATCATCTCTTTGTTTGATTTGCAAACCAAGGAAGAATTTTAATTCTCCCATCATACTCATCTCAAACTCACTTTGCATGAGATTGGAGAAATCTTTGACATACTTCATTTGTTTATCCAAATATATGGTCATCGACATAAATTTGAACAATCAATAAATCTTTCCTCATGAGTCTTCTTGAAAAGAGTTGTATCAATTTTGACCCCTAATAAAATCCATTCTCTTTTAGAAAAGAGCTTAACCTCTCATACCAAGCTCGAGGAGCTTGCTTTAAACCGTAAAGAGCTTTTGAGAGTTTGAACACATGATTCGGCTTCTTCAAATCTTAAAACCAGAGGTTGACGAACATACACTTCTTCATTCAAGAACCCATTCAAAAAGGCACTTTGACATCCATTTGAAATAGTTTTATTACCTTTATGAGTATCATAAGCTAAGAGGATTCTTATTGCTTCAAGTCTTGCTACGGGTGCAAACGTTTCATCATAATCAATTCCTTCTTGTTGATTGTACCTTGTGCCACTAGTCTTGCTTTATTTCTAATGACTTCTCCATCCTCATTTAATTTGTTTCTAAATACCATTTAGTTCCCAATAATAGATTTATCCAGAGGATGAAGGGTACAAGATTCCATACCTTGTTTCTTTCAAATTGTGAGAGTTCTTCCATCATTGCTTTCAACTCCCATGACTTATCACCAATAGCTTGATACAATCGTTTTGGGGTTTCAACTTGTTGATATCATGGCCATGTTGGTGGGTTTTCTCTTAGAGAATTTCTGGTTCTAACACCATCTTCAGTATTCCCAATGATTAGATCTGGAGGATGATGTGTGACAGTTCTCCATCCTCTTGGAGGTTGCTGTGAGGTTGGGTCAGACGCATCCTCATCATGAGGATCGGGTACCCGAGAGGATGAAGAAGTTCATCTTCTTCATTTTTGTCCACTTTTTCTAAACACAAGTCATCAAACTCATCAAAATAACATGCATGGATTCCTCCACAGTTTGAGTCCTAAGATTATATATTCTATAACCTTTTGACGTTGTGGAGTATCCTAGAAAAATTCCTTTATCAGATTTTGGATCAAACTTTCCAAATTTCTTTATTATTGAGAATGTAGCAATAACACCCAAAAATATGAAAATAGGAAATATTTGGTTTTCTCCCTTTCCATAGCTCGTATGGAGTTTTGTTTAAAATTTTCTAATGGATGCACGATAGAAACATAACAAGCAGTGTTAATGGCTTCAGCCCAAAAATTATTTTTCAATGTTGGCTTCATTTAAAATGGTTCTAGCCATTTCTTGTAAGGTTCTATTTTTCCTTTCAACAACCCCATTTTGTTGGGGAGTTCTTGGACAAGAAAAGTTGTGAGAGATACCATTTTCATTACAAAGATTTTTAAAAGATTCATTTTCAAATTCACCCCCATGGTCACTTCTCACAGAAATAATTTTTGAACCATTTTCGTTTTGAACCTTTTTGCAAAAATGGTGAACGCCTCAAAGGCTTCATCTTTATGTTCAAAAAATAAGACCCAAGTAAAACGAGAGAAGTCATCAACAATAACAAAGCCATATCTTTTGCCACTAAGACTTGGAGTCTTTATGGACCAAAAAGGTCAATATGAATAAGTTCAAGTGGATGTTTTGTTGAAACAATATTTTTTGAGTGGAAGCTACTTTTAACTTGTTTTCCTTTAACACAAGCTTCACAAACTTTGTCTTTCTCAAAATTGATTTTTGGAAGACCTTTAACTAAATTCTAATTTTGATAAATTAGAAATAGTTTTTAAGCTTGTGTGACCAACTCTTTTGTGCCAAATCCATTTTATCTTTATCAATGGATACAAAACAAGATTCAGTGGGTAAATCATCCAGATAAAGTTCATATAAATTCTTTTTTCTAAAACCGGAGAAGAAAACTCTACCGAGGATGAATGTTTGACCTCACAAAGAGTAGGCTTAAAAATAACTTCAAAACCACTATCACATAATTGACTAATACTTAGCAAGTTATGTTTTAGACCATCAACATACTGAACATTTTCAATTTTAGCAGAATTATTTTTACCAATAATACCTGTACTTTTATTTGAGCTTTATCATTTGTTACCAAATGTGACTGATCCTCCATCCTTTATTTCTAAGGAAATAAAGCAGTGCTTATCTCCCGTCATATGCCTTTGAGCAACCACTGTCCAAGTACCAAGGCCTTCTTTTGTTGATCATAGGATGAACCTGTGTTAAGGTTTTAAAAGTAACTTAGGTACCCATATAGCATTGGGTCCTTGTTGGTTAGTTTTTCCTCTTATGAGGATTTTTCTTTTGTGATAACAAATAGATCATGGTGACCATGTTTACCACAAAATGAACAACCTTTCTTTATATTTTCAGCTTTCTTCTTAGCGTGGCAGATTTTGAAAGTGTGCCCAAGTTTTTTGCAAAAATTAACATTTTGGCCTATCCTCTTGTTTTTTGGGCAAGAAAAAATTTTCATACAATTTTTGTTTTTGAGAACTTTTAAAACCAATGCCAGCTTTGTCAAAAATTCCAGATTGAGATCCCCATTATCTTTTTGAAAAGTTTCAGTAGATTTAACAAAGTTGGTGATGTCATTTTTTAGTTCTTCAACTTCTACTTTTAAAATCTCCTTTTCTGTGTCCTCTTCCAGAGGATGAATTCTGACATTCTTTTTATTTAAAAGTGCTTGCTGCTCAGATAATTTCTCATGAGATAACTGCAGATCTAGAATGATTTTTTCATATTTCTCATTCTTGGCTTGAAGTTCCTCATTGAGTTCTTTATTTCATAAAGTTGATTTTTGAGAAAACCACATTTATGAGATAAAGTATTTGAGTCATTTAAAAGATTGTCAAATTCAATTTCTAATTGTTCACAAGAAGGACATAGTTCTGAAATACTTACTTTTTCAGTTTCTGATTTTGCCATAAGACATAGGTTGGCTTCTTCATCCTTTTCTTGCTCAGAAGATGACTCGTCACTATCATCCCAAGTAATCATCATGGATTTGTTTTTGTAGGGAAATCTTCTTGAGTTCCTTTTGTTGAGAGGACACTCAGTTTTGTAGTGTCCCATCTTGTTGCATCCAAAACAAGTTATCTGACTTTTGTCAGTTTTTTCTTTTTGAGGAGATCTTCTATTTTGTCCTCTTCGATTTATCATCCTTTGGATTCTTCTGGAAATTAGAGCCAGTTCGTCTTCCTCTTCCTCAGATAGAGGATACTCCGAGCTTTCCTTTTTCACGACCTCTTTCGTCTTCTTGAAGGATGAACTTTCAGCTTGGCTTGTTTTTTAGCGCAATCATTTTTCCTTTTCTGCTAGGTTTGTCAGCTAGCAACAAAACGGTTCATGAGCTCTTAGAGTACCAACTAGATCTTCCAGCTTCATGTTGGTCAAGTCTCTTGCTTCTGTAATGGCAGTCACCATTGGCCTCCATTCTTTTGGTAAGCTCCTTAGGATTTTTCTTATCCTTTCTTGAACGGAGTATACCTTTCCAAGAGATCTCAAGTTGTTTAAAATGATTGTTAACCTTGAGAACATTTCATCAATGGTTTCCTCTTCCTTCATTTCGAATAGCTCGAAATCTCTTACTACTCCCATGTCAATTCTTGCTTCTTTCACGTGACTTGTTCCTTCATGATGGATCCTTAGAGTGTCCCAAAGCTCCTTAGCACTTTTGCACTCTTCGACTCTATCATATTCTTCCCTGCACAAAGCACACGTTAGAAATAAATGAGCTTTAGAGTTTAGGAGTACCTTTGCATTTTCATCAGCTGTCCATTGTGCTTGAGGTTTCACATCGGAGGTTGCATCTGCGTTGTTGGTTCTTATGACATGATCTCCATTTTCCACCACCGACCACATATTGTTGTCTTGTGATATGAGAAATAGTCTCATTTTACCTTTCCAGTGGTAGTAATCTGTACCATCAAAGTAGGGGGGTCGGCTGGATGATCCTCCTTCAGGTATATACTTAGCTTTAGACATTTTTGGATCTTTTTCTCTTACACTGTTAAGTGTATTCTTCTAGAGGACCTTGCTCTGATGCCAATTGATGTAGCTAAATATCACTAGAAGGGGGTTGAATAGGGATTTTTGCTGTTTAAAAATGGTTTTTCAAGTGTTTTAAAAACTATCCTCTTGCTGAGGATGGCAAGCCCGAGGATGGGTTTTGAAAACTTTCAAATTCGAAACGAGTTAAAGAGTTAAGAAGCAATAGAAGATTGACACACACTGTTTTTATACTGGTTCACCCAAAGATGGCTACTTCCAGTCCTCACACCCTTGTGAGATTTCACTATTCTTCAAACAGATCAACCTCTGACCGAGGATGATTACAACTTGTGTATTCTCAAGCTTCACCAAGCTTACAATCAAATTTCAAATATTTTCCAGTGTACCTCACTTGGAAATTACAGTGTGATAAGAGAGTGATTGATTCTAAATACTTTCTCAAAAGATAAACAAAGATCTAATGTAGGATTTGTAGAAAGTATGAAGATATAATGTGTTGCTTCTTGAAAGCTTTAAGATCAATGATCTTTTTTAATGCAATGTGTTGTGTTGTTGATGAAGATCAACTTGCTGCCATTTATAGAGTTCTTGTGATGTTCATTTCATAAGCCAAGCCTTTGTGACCGTTGGAAAATTCATTTGTGAAATGCCAAGGCTTTTCTTCATATTTACGAAAATGCCATTCAGCACATTTGAAAATATGCATTCCTTGTTCAAGTACGAGGTACTGTTTTCTTGGCTTTTGAGAACATGTGTTGTCCTTTTCTTTTTCCTTTCTTTAATGTTTGACTATGATGTGGAGTCCTTTTCATTCTCTTTCTTCAATGGCTTCATAAAGCTTCACAAAGTTCACATGTGACCTTTTTTCTCTTTCCTCCATTTAATTCCTTGTAAGACATGTGATGTCCTTTTTATTCCTTTCTTTAAGGCTTTTTGAAGGCTTCACGTGATGCCTCCTTTCTTCTTTCCTTGCTATACGACATGTGATCAAGTATATAAGGCTTGTTTGTTGTTGCCTTTTTGAAGATTGACTTTATAATCTTATTTAATCACATAATGGTACATATAGCCTTTTTGCCTATCATGATAAGTTGCTTTCATGATGTCTTGGAAGGCTTTTCAAGATATTGACTATGGGCACATGCTATCATCAATCCTTGTACCTTTCTCTTTCAACTTTTCTTCAAAGGCCTTTCTTTAAACATTTTTTTTAAAAGTATTTTGCCTTTATTGAATGAATCAAATAATTCATTCTTTAATACTATTCTGCCCTTGTTGAATGAATTCAAATAATTCATTCTTTAATGTTTTTATGCCTTTGTTTAAAAACTTCAAAACCGTGAGGATGCATAAGGCAGTTTTCTCCAGCTCGTGAGGCCATCCTCGGCACTTTCATACTTAGCATTTAACTCAGAATTTTTCTTCTTTTTCCTTAATGAACGATAACCTGTTTACTTATATAAAACACTCAAAAGCACAGATTAGTCATTAAGCATAATCATAATCTTTAATTAATTTTGTTATCATTAAAACCAATTGAGAGAGATTTTGTCTCAACAGTCTTTTACAAAAAAAAAATATACCAAGTCATTTTCTGACGAATCTTCAAATTATTACATGATGAACTATTTCTAAGGAAAAAAAATTATAGTTGTTTCTAAAGAAAGCAAATATTTTAAAGTAATTTTTGGATAAAAAAATTGGAGCGTTACACAACCAGAACGTTCTTCCTTTGTGCTTGAATAAATATCACGACTTAGGTTTTTTAGCAGTTGTCTGGTGCCAATTTGTTGCCTTGCATGCATGCTGGACTTTCTGCAAAAGGTGCAACAACAATGTCTTTTTCATCTTTGTTGTCCTAGTTGTACTTGTTCATAGCTCATCAATCTGGTTATTGTTCTTGATGTTGTTTTTCTTCTTTTAGCTAAACTTTTGGGCTTAATCCTTGTTATGAGTTGCCTTGATATTTGTTTTACTTAAGATCTGTATTTTGGAAAATGATTCGTTTCATTTTTATTTTTAAAATGAATTATCCAGAATGATCTTGATTGATCAGAATGATACTGTCATAAACCAGAGTGATCTTAGTTTGCCCAAACTAATATTCTTATGAACCAGAATGATCTTGGTTTGCCCATATTGATATTCTTATGAACCAAAATGTTCTTTTATAAATCAGAATGATCTTGATTATTGTATAGGTGTACTTGATTACCTATTTTCAAATAATACACTCAAAAGCACAAGTTAAATAGTAACACAATCAGAATCATGATTGAAAATTAATTAACTTGTTTGTTTATCTTCAAAACATTGATTTTGGATTAAGCCTCAATAGGCATAACCTCTTGGTTTCATTCACGATGATGGCACACTAGTCTGCAAGCTTAATAAAGCTTTTTATAGCCTCAAACAAGCCCTACGAGCATGGTTTTAGAAACTGCATTATTTTCTTACAAAATTGGGTTTTCAATCAATTAAGAGCGATGTTTCTCTATTTACTAAATTTACACAAGCACATAATTTTTTCCTCCTAGTCTATATGGATTTTATTATAATTAGTGGTAGCTTTTTTTTCTGCAATCAACTCTCTCATCAGTTCTCTCAATTCAAGCTTTCCCCTCAAATAGTTGAGGTGGTTTACACTACTTTTTGGGCATCCAAGTTTGTTGGTTGGTACGACCTCGTAATAATCGGAATATATCAGAATGTATCAGTTCTTTATGAAATTAAATCAATTTCATACACACAGCGGAAATTAAATTGTGGCATACAAGATTAGCAAGTTTTATTAGATTGATATGAAATTAACCAAGATGCATACAAGACAAATTATCAGATTAAACAATATTACTTATCACAGAATATGTTTAACATGCATCTAACATTAATCACATATACAGATATATCAAGATAGTAAATCAAAGGAGTTAAGGGTTAGAGAAGATTGCACCAAGAATTTATACTGGTTCAGTTGTCAACTTGACAACCTACATCCAGTCCTGAAAATCCAAACGGATTTCAGATTTTCTTCTCCAATAGAAAGAATCAATTACAGATTGTCTAGTTTCCTCCCCGAAACCTATCTATCTTAATGATCTCTTTCCTATTGATCACCCTCTGATCCTTGTAGATACTCAGCAATCTAACACAGAATCAAAGTCCGACTCTTTCTTGTTGAGCACTCTCACCCAAGAAAGTAGCCACCAGTTTCTAGCTGGCTTTTCTCGCTTTCGTTTTTGTTTCAAAGAATTATTACAAACAGAATTAAGGAAGAACAAAAAATAGTCTTCAATCTTGGTCAATGTGGCTTCTCACAATTCTGGATATTCAAAGATTGTTTATGAGAACCCTTGTCTTTCAAGATCACTTTTCCAGCTATCTTTTGATTGTTGATAATCTTCTTTTTCTTTGATCTGAAAAAGTAATCTCAGTGTATTAACCAAGTGTTATTGTATATCAAGAATATTCAAAGTATATTTCAGATTGTTATCATCATCATTATTATTATTATTGAAAGAAAGATTGAAGACAGTTTATATAGTTTCTGAAAAACATATTAATCAATCGATTTACCAATCGATTTCGTAAAGTGATAAACCAGTCTAATCGATTTGCCAATCGATTATCGTGTGTCTTGTTTTTCTTGAATCTTGAAACTATATAAGCCAATCGATTCTTTAAACAATAATTTTCAGTAATTATGTTAAGACTAATATGAATCGATTTCGTAATCGATTGCAGATGTTATGTTCAAATTGAAACACATATCAATCGATTGCGTAATCGATTTATCAAGTCTTCATAATCGATTAACAAATACTTAAAATCGATTTGATCATACGCTCAGAGTTCACTGGGTTTTCAAAAGGTTCTGTCAATCGATTTGCTAATCGATTGTGTTTAAGTCAGTGACTCAGCTATTTTGATACTAATCGACGTGCCAATCGATGTGTATGTATTTGTCTGAAAATGTTCTTACCTGGGATTTAGTTCAATCGATTTGCCAATCGATTGCAACCAAATTTGACTTGATTGAAATTTTACAACATAGATTGTCCAATCGATTTGTATGTCACAGGAAAGGTTATTTTGCAAGTGATATTTAAGTAATCGATTTGCCAATCGATTACCCTTAAAACTGGGGTTCCACTGTGACTTGTCCAATCGATTTCCCAATCGATGTATTTCAATCAGGTTTACTTTGTGAGATGTATAATCGATTTGTCAATCGATTACCCTCAAAACTGGGGTGCTACTGACTTGTGCAATTTTCATTTCTAATTCAGTCAGTCGATTGCCCAATCGATTATACCAACACAAACAGTTGTGTTTCCTTACACCCTTGTTATGAAATCGATTTTCCAATCGATTTGCTTCAGTCAAAAGTCAACTTTTGTTGATTTCTTGTGTTTCAAGCAACCTGTTCCAAGTGTGTAGGATTTGATTGTTGTTCCTGAAATCTTGCTCAATTCAAATATTAGATTTATCATGTATTGTATGAACATTGTTGAATTATTAATTATGTCAAAATTAGGAATCAAAGGATCAAAATCCAACAATCTCCCCCTTTTTGGCATAATTGACAATTTATACAATTGTAACTTGAGCATTTCAAAACAACAGGCATAAGTGTATTATAAACTACATTATTAATTATTATTTCGTATAGAGCAATCAGAGCAAAAACAACATCAGATAAAGATAATGCAACTAACAAGTTATAATTTTTCTCCCCCTTTGTCAGTTAAGTCAAAAAGGCAGAAAAAAAATAATTTCTCCCCCTATGTTAAAGAACATATGCATTGAGGGTGAAATCATATAACATAGTGCATCAGAAACAATGAAGTTCATATGTATCAGGTTAAAAACAATCAATGCAATTTATGAGCAACTTAGATGATTAAGCCAAATGATATAACATTTATAAAAATTCATCATACATCACAGAATTATAACAGGTCAGAGCAAAACATTATGAAACCTAAGGGTCGTAATCACCTAGTGTAGGCTGGTCCTCACTATCATCTAAGGGAGAGGTTGAGACCGCTGTATTAACCTCAGCAGGTGTCTCCTCACCGTGAGTCTCAGGGTTATCTAGGGGGTTTGGGTTAGGTTCATCTGCAGCTTGTCGACCAATATCCGCGACGTCTTCAAATGACAGTTTGATGCCGAGGTGTGTTTGAATCGCATCCACATCGTGAACCAATGAGTTCAAGGAGTCTTGCAGAGTCCTTAAGCGTGCTTCCAATCTGGTCTGAGATTCCAACACTTTGGCATTGTGTGCCATCTGAGCTTCAATGAATTCTATTATTTTGTTCACAAAATCAGGAGTAGCAGATTCAGTGACTGGTTGAGGCTGAGGCTGAGGTTGGGGCTGGACTGGTTCAACAGCAGCTTGAGGTCTTATCCATTTGCCATGTAACCGCTTCAATTGCATCTGATTCACAATTGATTCACCAAACACCAATGTCGTTTTAGCAGATTCCTCATTTCCAAATGAGACCTTGAAGTGTTTGAGAATTTTAGTGATCAACTGTGGATAAGGCAGCATCAGCTTGCTTTGAGATGCTTCCAACATGTGCCTTAGCACAATCCAACACCAGCTCATCCTTAACTCTTTGGATAAGCCCCATAACAGTATGATGTCCAACTTCTGGACCACTGCATGATTTCCCGATCTTGGAACTAGCATACGCGTCAGAGCATACATCAACATCCTCTGTTGAACCTTCATTTGACCAATGGGCAGTGAAATCGATTCAACAAACCCATCGACCATCAGGTCTTTAACTGCGGTATGCCTATCAAGTGTTTCTTCCCAACCTTCATCAGCAGCTTCAGCTTCCGAGCTGCCATCAATAGATTTGCCGTAGAAAGGCAATCAAGATAAAGTTGAGAAATCATCAAAAAGTCATTGTAATCCTTTTTCCCTTAACTGAAGCAGTAAAACCTTCTTCAGTCATCTTAAATGTAGAATAAAACTCCCTGATTAGCCTAGGATAGCTATCAAGTGTAGAAGACAGAAAACTCTCCAATCCATGAAACCTGAGGTGGTTCTGAAAAGTGAATTCCACAACATCAAAATATTCAAAATCCGTGGTTCTAGCCTCATGAATTTTCCTTTTTGCGAAGTCTGTAGACAGAGATGGTTGTACCTCCTTTTCCTTTGGTGCAGAGACCTTCTTAGGAGGTGGAGAAGAATTAGGCTTCTTCTTCCTTTTCTGAGAAATTTCTTTCATGGCATCAGCCATGAGCTTTTTCAGTAGGGGGTTCCTTCCGTTTTCTTCGGCTTTTCTTGGATTGGGGCAGGAGCTTTTCCTTTGTCTTTTGCAAGTATTTTGTGAGTTGGGATGGGTACTCTTTTTGTCAAAGTTGGGGTGGTGATGGTGTTTCACTGGTGGAAGAAGATGATGGAGATGGAGTGCGTGCTTGAGTCTGTTTTACACGGGCCATATCAACAATTTGGTGTAGATTCGAAGTAGGTAGAATGTAGAATGCAGATTCAAACAAATGCAGAGACAGAAGAATGAAGAACACAAGAGAAAAACAGAGAAAATCTGGAAAACAGAGTGCAGAAATCGATTTAGAACTGTTCCTATTTATACTCTTGACCTAGTAAATCGATTTCCCAATCGATTAGGTTACCGTTGCTGGGAATCCTCAATCGATTCAGTAATGATGAAGTTCCAACGGCTAGTAATTTTGGAGTAACGGTCATATTTCAAATCGATGTTCAAATCGAATTCCAGTTTTACTTAATCGATTCCCAAATCGATTGTCTTAAGGTTGAACACTTAACTAATCGATTTCCAAAATCGATGCTCGTGAAGGTTAAAAAAAAAATTTCTGAAACTTTGAATCCTGGGCTAAAGTAATCGATTCCAAATCGATTTTTATAAACCATTTACCATGCTGGTAATCGACTTCCAAATCGATTTAACTGGAAAACATTACTGAAAAGTACCAGAATCAACAAAAACTCATACTTCACTAGGATCAATGATCCCTAGTTTCATCTTTATGTTCAAAAAAATTTCTTTTGGCAATGCTTTTGTGAAGATATCAGCTAATTGTTCTGTAGTGTTCACATACTCAAGTTTGATAACTCCACTCTGAAAGTGGTCTCTTATGAAGTGATGCCTTACCTCAATGTGTTTTGTCCTTGAATGCATTACTGGGTTCTTGGTTATGCTGATAGCACTTGTGTTATCACACATTATCGGCACTGTTCCCAAATCGACACCGAAGTCCATTAAATGCTGTTTCATCCACAAAATTTGAGCACAACAGCTCCCAGCTGCTATGTATTCAGCTTCTGCGGTAGACAATGCAATACTTGTTTGCTTCTTACTGAACCAAGACACTAGAGAATTACCAAGCAGATGACAAGTTCCTGAAGTACTCTTCCTGTCAAGTTTACAACTGTAAGACCATAATTTTAAAGTACCTTTTATGTATTTTTGGTATATTTTGGATTTTGGCTCGGAGGTTTTTAAGCCAAAGTTAATATATTTTGGAGTTTTATAATCAAAAAGATATTTCGATGCCAATTAGAATTTCTCGTCGATAAATAAATTGAATTTAACTGCGGAAAATACTTTACGGTGAATTTAAGGCGTTTCGGGTGAAACGGTAATTTAATAAATATCTAGATTTTTGAGATATTTGTTAAGTTATATTTATTATATTATATATGTTTGTTTGAGGGAAAAAGAAAGGAAAACTAGAAGGAAGGAAAAGGAAAAGAAAATAGTATATAAAGGAAGGAAGGAAAAAGGAAGAAAGGAAAAACAAAGGAAAGAAATAGAAAGGAAGGAAAATCTCAAATTTCCATCTCCTTCCTCTGAACTTCTCACGCAAGAAAAAACCAAATTTCCATCCTTCTCCATTTTTCGTTTTTGTTGCTTCCTTTCCTTCAAAGCTAGTGACCCAAGGTTGGGTGAGAGTTAGATCAAGGTTTTCGTAACTCCACTCTTCCTCTTTGATTCAAAAACGAAGAAAAACGGTTTTGAGATCCAAACACAAACCCCTCCGTTTCTCCTAGATCCAAACCTCATTTCTCGAAGAGATAGAAGGGAAAGTTGCTCACACACCACGCTACGGTGCTAGTGAAACTAATTTGGAAAGCGGCGTTACGAGCAGAGATTTACCGGAATTTCTCGCGGTACCGGAAACGCACGATAAAGCTAACGTTGAGGTAAGGGCTCCTTCCAAACTTCTAGCTTGCATTAGGGGACTTATCTGTAGTTGTGTGGGAAGGAATTTGTTAGGGTTAAATGTATCGATTTGGGGAAAAACGAAACTAGTGCGTTATGGGTAAAAACCTTAGAGTTAGGTTTTGTTTATAGTGATGAATGTTTCGTGGTAAATGAAATTTGATGTATCTGGTGTTATGTTGCGTGATGTGTGTTCGTTGTATTGGTGTGTTCGTACTTGATGTTTGGTTAATTGGTGTGGTTGTTGTGAATTTATGGTTTGAATGTGAAAGTATGTTTGAATTTGTTTCTGTGGAATTTGAAAACCATTAGAGTTAAACGAGTATTAAAAATGGGGAATCTTTTAATACCTCGGTTTACTTAATGTGTATTTGAGGAAAATGTTTTAAGTTAACTGGGCGTTGAGAATGGAGAATCTCTTAATGTCTCGGTTACTTAACTATCGTTTTTGAAAATCGTTTCGGTAAATGAAGTATTAAGAATGAGGAATCTCTTAATGACTCGTTTACTGAATGTTTTTGCGAGAAAATCGTTTAAGTCAAAAGTATATTAAGAATGGGGAATCTCTTAATATGACTGTTTGCTTAACGTTTTGTTTTGAAAATCATTAAGTTAAATCGGTATTAAGAACGGGGAATCTCTTAATGACTTATTTAATTAATGTTGTTTTGAAGGTCGTTTAAGTTAAATGGGTATTAAAAATGGGGAAATCTTTTAATATCTGCATTGCTTAACGATTGTTGTGAATGGAGTCTGTGTATGCTCATGCATTTCATTTGGTAAATTGTGTCGACCCGTGATAGGTGACACCTTGGTAAACTGTACTGACCCGTGATAGGTTGTACGTTTACGATTTACATTTTAGTAAATCGTGTTGACCCGTGATAGGTGACACCATGGTAACTGTACTGACCCGTGATAGGTGGTAC
>PGWS01020308.1:0-12245 GCA_002896235.1 Cicer reticulatum
GTTTATCGGTAGATAAAGTTCGATTTTCTAATACAGATTTATTTACAAGAAAATTTGAAAAACATATTCCAATACACAAGGTTCAAATTTTATGAAACACGTGTATTTTGAAAAACTTTAAAAAAAGTTTTTTAGAACTCAAATTGAATTAAGTGGTCTAGAAAAAATAATAATTTTGTTTTGAAAATAAAAATCTAAAAGGATAAAATAGGTAGTTTGTATAAGGATTAAATAAGTTTTTAGTTCCCATTAAATTTTCACTATTTTTTCTTTATAAAAAACATCATCAGTTTTTAATCTCTTAAAAACATTTCATTTTTATTTTTGGTCCTAATTATACCAACTATTGTGTATCTTTTTAATTTTTAAAATATTTTTTGCAGTAATATTTGGACATCAATAAGAATTTGTCTTACAAAATTTAATGTTTTTTTTTTTAACAAATTGTTAATAAGATATGATTTTTAAGCAAAAAAGCTTAAAAAATCATATTTTATTTCTCATTTGTTAAAAAATTCTAAATTTCTGTACAAAAATTGTTAAATATATTCTAACTATTAGTGCATAAAAATATTAAAAAATTCAAAGATACACAAAATTGGTTAAAATAAGGCACAAGAAATAAATATATCCATTGATAAAAAATAAATAGAGAAAATTTAATTACATCAAAGGTTACATAGAGGTATATAGCCACCTTAGATAAACAACTAATATCCTCAAGCTGAATGTGTTTAATACATTCGAGTTGAAAATATGAAGAAATAATACCGAAAAGACATCGGTTAAAATGAATTCTAACACCAGAATTTTTTTGCTAAAATAAATTTGAATTGCCGAAAATTTATCAACTAAAAAAATTTTAATGTAAAAAGATCGATGAAAGAATATTAATTTTTTTTTCTAACATAGCATTAGGATAAGAAGATGAATTTAATTTGCTTAAACTATTTATAATCTGATGAATAGAAACTAACATGTGAATATACTTTTTGAAGAAGAATATCAAATTATTCTTGGAAGGAATTCTTCTTTGGTTAGAGACAAGAAAGATTTATGCAGTCTCGCATTTTTTTTTTGCTTTTATTTTCTTTGGATCTTTGTCCTTGATCTCTTGAGTTATTTCATCTAGAATAATTTGTTTTTCGAAGTGATAGACTATACTTTGTACTATAACTCTAGTTAAATTTTATTTTTTGAATTGCCAATAAATAACTCTGACTTGTTACCATTTTTATGCCAACTCTTACTCCAATCCAATTAAATGACTTGATTCTCTCTCAGTTGCATCTTCTTGTTATCTTCTTCAATATTGCAAAAAGCCATGTTTGTTGCAATCTTCATGTGTTTGCATGATCTTCTTGTCTTTAAACACAATATCTTATTTTCATTGTTTTTATCTTTGTCACTAATAATGATATTTTATCAATATTCGTGATCTTCTTATTATTCATATTAAAAAAATTTTTAGCCTCTGGCACATGTAACCATACATACAATATGTCTTCTTCTTGATGAATGAAGAAAAATGTAAGAGTTTGGATGAAGACAACTAAAACCAATGCAGGTGGAGTGGAGGAGGGTTAATGAAAAAAAAACAATTTTTCATATATAATTTTCTCAAAATTGAGAAAATAATGTTATAATTATAACTCCGATAGCATATTACAATTGTTGATTTAAACTATTGATAAAAGATAAATAGAGAAAATTAATTGAATCATAATAATAATATAATGAATGACGTAAAGTTATAAAGTCACTCAAATAAATAATTAAATACTATACAATAACTAACTAACTAATGTAACTAACTAATTAACTAACCAATTTATAAAAGGTTAAAAGTTAATAAATTTTTATAAAGACTAAAAACAAAATAGCGAGATTTTATAGAAATAAAAACTTAGTCTTTGTGTAGGATGTAGGGTATAAGATAACTTTTTTTTTTAGTGAATGCATTTTAAAATCTATAGGAAATGTGTGTATTATTTAAAGAGACCTATAATATCAATGTAATCTTCCCTTAATTAACATATCAAATAGGATGAGTTTTCAATATGAGATAGTCAGATGATTAAATCTTGACTTATATAACCATAATTGTCAATATTAGAAAGAAAAAAAAAATGTGAATTTATTTAAGTGGATCATGTGTCACTTAAAAACTCTTAATCACGACTCACGGTTATATAGTAAGATTTTAACTATCTCCTCATAAAATATAAACTTAATCAACAAAGATAATTTGCACGTTGACTTGTGTTTTTCTGGAAATTCATCAAAGATAATGTGTTCTCTCTAAATATAACTTAATCAATAGAATGATATTTTACACGTTTTTTTCTGATAATTTTACAATATATACTATATAAAGTGCAAGACAAAACCTAAATATCACACATATATAGAACAGTCGAGGAAAAATATAGCGTGACAACAAATTGTAGAACTAGCTGAGTATAGTTTTATTGTTTCTTCTTTTACCAAAAATGTGTATTGGTTCTATTAGCATGAAAATTATTGAACTTTCCACCCAACGAATTAGAATTTCTCTCAAGTATTTAAGAGTTTCTTTAGGAAAGAGAAAAAAGAAGTGATTTATATTCAAATATTTTTTAAAGAGTAATTTTAAGAAATATTAAATTTTATATTTATTTATTTATTCTGCTTTTTGTCTTTTAAGGAGACTGTCATACTTGAAGGGATCCGCATCAATAAATAAAAATAATATACTCATATACTCTATTGCATGCATTATATTATAAATTCTTAACAATGAATAAATTAAAAAATAGTAGACTAGGATACGTACAAAATAGCAGCGTTTCGCGAATTTCATGTAAATTAAATTAAAATGTACTGGACAGTATTGAATAATCGAAAGAGAACATCTCCTCTATTTCACTTGATATGAATTTTATCTTAATCATTAAGTTGACTTTTAAATTAACAAACCAGCGGACTAAATCAATCTAGACAATCTTATAAAAAAAAAAAAAAATCAATCTTAGAACAATTTCCTTTTTCCAATTCTTAAACAAATATACTTTGGTTAATTAATTATATATTTATGAAGTTTTCTTTGTAACAAATTTGAATTACTCATCTTTCGATATAATTACATGTGAGATCACTTCATTAATTAATGGCCTTGATGAAAGTTTCCTTTCCACGAAATGGTCAATTTTAAGCCAGTCCACCACTGAATAGGTAGTAGTTATTTATGCATGCACTTTCAGTCTCTGTAATGCTGTAAATAAATATATATATATATATATAATATATATATATATAATATAGTATTTATATAATATATATATATATATATTATATATATATATATATCAATGTGCATACATTGAGCAACACAAATTAAAATCCTCATAACTCAATACTTTGCCTCACTAATCACTTCCAATAATAATATCTTATTGTGCATAGCGAAAATGAATATGCATACTATTTTCTCATGTTATCCAGACTTTAGTGTTTACAGTTCTTGCGACCGACACATTTTTCAGCCTAACACCAATTAACTATGACTACACATGCCCCAACGCTTTGACCACCATTGAAAGTGTGTGAAAGTGCAGTGCAAAAAGAGCACCGTATGGGTGCTTCTTTACTAGACGCTTGCATTTTTCATGATTGTTTTGTTACGTAAGATTATTCTCTCCCTACATATAGCTTGCAACTTATTACTATTAATTTTTGGTCAAAAAAAATATATTATTCAATATAAAATTGCGGTAAAATACGTTGGAATTGGCAGTTGCAATATCATTAAAGAAAATCAAAATTGAATAGTATGATTTAAATTTTTAAAATGGATATTAGTTTTTTAATTAGTTATTCAAGAGAAAATAAGAAGACGCACCAATTTTACGTAGTTAATATTAATTATTTCATTATACATCGTAATTCATTATAATATAACATAACAATATAATCAATGACATGTAATCCATTTGCAAATCAATCAATCTATTTATCTTTTATTTAGAAATTTATTTTTGAATAACTATTTAAAATTTGGTCGAAAATTTATTGTTGTAGTAACAGAAATTTTTTTTCTCTAATAAAATACATTGTTTTAACAACAATTTCTTTGAAAGCCATATATGATGATGTTTTGAATATTACAGTGCTAATCATTGCTTTTTTTTTTTTATGATTTATTCAGGGTTGTGATGGTTCAATTCCTACTAAGACTTACACATTTCCATGGACAGCGGAAAAAAACGCAAATCCAATATCAATAGTGGGAGAAGGATTTGAAGTGGTTGATTTGAAATCAAGCAGAAGCAGTTGATGAAGCAATGTGGAAAACCAGTTGTTTCTTGTGGCAGATAATATTGGCTGTAAGCTTGCTAGAAGACTCTATTGGTTGCTAGTAGTAATGTAGTAAATAAGCTTTATAATTATCCCCCTTATATTTTCAAAAACCTACTCAATTATTTATTCTTCGTTTTGTATCTTATCAAATTATCAATGGCTATGTCTTTCCTCTCAGATGTCCTATAAGTTACATGAGTGTCCACGTACCATTTTCTTTAATAAATTTTCTCGCTATTTCAAATACATATAAATAGTAAGGAGGGTGTGATACTTAATAATAGACTCCTTTATTACAATTTTTTCTAAAATAATTTTTTTATAGTATTTTATTTTTTGTTATAAATTTTTAAAAATGTCATTTTAAGTATCCAATTTATTTATTGTTTGTTATATTTTTGTCATAGATTTTCAAATAAAAAATTAAGTTTAAATAAGTTTATCCTAAAATTTATTTTAAGTATTTCATGAATTTAATTACTATAAAATTTTTTGGATTTTCAGATTTTAAAACAATATTAAAATCAGAAACTAAATTTTAAGGAGTATGTCAATAAAAATTAAGTTTTGACATTCTTTATAAAAAAAAAATGATTTTTATCATGTTAAAATCTCTAATGATGAATATCTAAGTTATTAAAAATTAAAATTATTTTTTTAATCCGTAAAAATTAAGTCTAAAATAATGTATACTATCTATGCAGTAAATTATCATTCATTAAAAATATAAGCATAAAATCACTTTTTTTTCTAAATCTATACCAAACAAATTTTTTTTTGACTTTAATATAATATTTTTTGACTCTTTTCTTTGGATTTGAGCAAAATTGGAACGCTGTTTAGTTTTTTTTATCAAATAAATAAAATAAAAGTTATTGATTAAAATAAAAGTCGGTAAATAAGTTTTTATTTATAAGGTATAGACCAAACAAATTCGTGCTTAACAAGATAACTACAAATTGTAAAATATACAACGAAGGAGAATAATATTTATACTAACTTGTGGTGTTACATGGTATACTACAATTTGAAAAACAAAAATAATCACCAAATATTATAATTAACAAGATAATTGAAATTTATTAGAGTCCGTTTGATGGCAACGATAAATAAACAATACACTTATATTGAATTTTTATATGCATTAGTAGAGTTAACCATTTATAATTAATATTATTTTATATGCATTAGTAAGTGATAAATTCTCCTAACCAAATAGTTAAAGTATTTACTGCATATTAATATTTATTGAAATTTACAATTATATTGATGCAGTTAGGAGGGCCATCATGGAATGTAAGACTAGGAAGAAGAGACTCAAAGACAGCAAGTCGTGGTGATGCAGATACAGACATCCCAGCACCTTTTTTTAGTATTTCTCAACTCATCAAAAACTTCAACAATCATGGCCTAAATGAAAAGGATCTTGTTGCTCTCTCTGGAGCACACACTATTGGATTTTCACGTTGTGTTCAATTTAGGGACCGTATATTCAACGACACCAACATCAATCCTTACTTTGCAAACAAACTTAAACACATTTGTCCAAGACAGGGAGGAGACTCCAACCTTGCTCCTCTTGATGTTACACCGGTGCAATTTGACACGTCATATTTTTCGGATTTGATTAAAAGGAAAGGTGTTCTGCATTCTGATCAGGAATTGTTGAATGGTGGTTACACAAGTGATTGGTTAGAAAATATAGGCGTGATAACAAAAACTTTTTATAAGGACTTTGTGAAATCTATGATTAAGATGGGAAATATGAAGCCACTTACTGGTAGTCAAGGTGACATTCCGTTACAACTGGCAGAAAGCCACTAATTCCGTCAATGTTTTAATTAATGAGACATCAATACAAAATTGTTGGGCACAAGTGTTATAATATAGTTGTGGGTTTAGATATAAGTCATAAATTTTGTATTAGGCATGTAGTAACTTATAATTTCATTCATTTCTGTTTAATCATTGTAATTGTAATAATTATATGTGGTCTGATTGGTTGTCTTGTTTACTTTATTGGTTTGCAGCATAAATAAACAAATTTTCCTCATTGGACCAAGTTCTATTATTGTCAAGCGGCTTTGACTACTCCAAAAAAAAAAAGTTAAGTTTTGTGAATAAGGAGAATGTTGGAAATCTATGTATTCATTCTTGTTTGTCACAACTAAGATTATACATTGATTCGTAAATTTTCTCCAGTTCTTAATGTATCAATCTTTAATTAAAAAAAGATTTTAAGAGAATGAATTGCTATTAAAGGTATTTTAGAATATAGTAAATGATAATTATATTTTAACATATTAGGTAATAATTGAAATCTATTTTTACTAGAAATTTTTGAAATAAATTGTGTCCTTTGCAGTGGAGAGAAAGTCTCTTAGTGCATGTTCAATAATTCTAATTGTCTGAAACAACTCGTATCACAGCGTAAAAAGTGTTTGGCTATTGGGCTCCTTCCTTATGTGGAAGAAAATGTCCAAATATTGTAGCCTATGGTGTTTCACTTATTTAAGTGGAGAGTGGTTTGATAGGTTGTAAGAGAGAGACTATTTTGACAGAAAATATAGCCACCAAAAGAGAAAGAGGAGAGTAAAACCGTATCCCGATTTTGTCAAATCAATCTCAGAAACACGATTGCGCATTCGTTAACAGTTGGCAACATTCAGGTCTTTGTTATCACGATCAAATTGGAAAAATGATTTTTTGGAGAGAGGAATTGTGCTCGAACAACAACAGTTTTTGAGTGTTTGTCTGTCCTCTGCTTCATTTGAAGCTTTTGTGCTTTATTATTTTGGCTGGTTGTAGGCACACTTTGTTGGTATCATTTGAGACTCCTCTCTGTACCCTTATTTGATTATAGTGAAGCTATTTGTTGGTCAAATTGATTTGTGGGTTTTACCCTTACATCTGAGGGTTTTTTCCCGTTAAATATGGTGTTCCTTACCTTATTTTACATGGATGAGATTTGTTGTCATATATATATTTGTTGTTGCTCATCACGGTTCTGGAAGTTGGGAGAATTTATATCTTCTACATATTACTTGTTATCGTATTTCTATATTTTATTCCATCAGAGTGGCATCAGAGCTCTTGGTTAAAGGGTTATTTGACTTGTTTGAAGTATGGAGACAAATATGAATATAAAGATGGTAATCTTGAATGGTACTAATTACTATTTTTGGAAGGGCAAGATGAAAGATCTATTATTTGTGAAGAAAATGCATATTCCTATTTTTAATTGTAAGAAGTCGGATGATAAGTCTATGGAAGAATGAGATTTTGAACATCAACAGGTATGTGATTTTGTTAGGCAATATGTAGAAGATAATATTTATAATCATATTGTTAATGCGATAATTGTAAAACTATGTGAAATAAGATAGAGACTTTGTTTGCCTCTTAATAAGGAAATAATAAAATATTCTTACTAGATAGTTTCATAAGTTTGAAGTATAAGGAGGGAACGTCTATTTTGGACCACTTGAGTGAATTTCAGGGACTCCTTGATCAAATTTCTAGAATGAGTATTAAGTTTGATGATGTTGAGAGACATTTCGGGTTTCTATAACGAGTTCAGCTCCTAATGGTGTTATTTCTTTGGAAATGGATAAGGGTGGTGTTTTGAATGAGGAGATAAGAAGGAATGCACATGGTTCTTTATCTCAACTTGAAGTTATTGTCACTAAAAATAGGGGGAGAAGTTAGAAAAAAGAATCGAAGGGTGGTAGAGAAAATAGCAGAAGCAAGTCCAAGTCTAGATACAAAAATATGGACTGTCATTTTTGCCATATAACAGAGCACATATAGAAGAATTGTTTTATGTTGAAAAAGGATAACAAATGTAAGAAGGGTAAGCAGAAACAAATGGGTCGTGATGATGATCGTGTTACTACTGCTACTAGTGATGATCTTGTTATTCTTCGTGGCTATGAGTCAATTAATCTTGTATCTGATGAGAGCAAGTGGATAATTGATAGTGGTCCTACACTACATGTTACACTGAGGAAGGAGTTTTTCGCATCTTATACTTCATGTGACTTTGGAGTTTTGAAGATGATTAATGATGGTGTATCTAAGGTAATTGGTGTTGGCGATGTATGCTTGCAAACCAACACCGAAATGCAAATGTTGCTTAAAGGAGTCAAACATGCTCGCAAATGTTCGCTTCAATTTGATCTTCGTGATATGCTTAATGAAAATGATTTGGATAATCATTTTGCTTCTAGAAAGTGGAAACTTAGTAAGGTGAACTTGGGTTGTGGTGGAGTAAGAGAAAATTAAGTAAACCGTATTGGACAAAAGCTTTGGTTGTTAAAGTAAAGTGTGAATGTCGTGGATATGGAATTCATCTTTGTGGCACCGAGTTTAGCCATATAAGTGAAAAATGGTTAAAATTGTTTACCAAAAAAGGATGTGCTTCCATAATTGAAGATTGTAAGATTTGGAGAAAATGTTCTCACTGCATAATTGGTAAATATAACTAGAGGTATCCTTCAAAAGACATCATCTCTCTAGAAAGTTATGAGTTGCTTCAGTTGGTGCATTAATGACGCATGTGGCCCTTCAAAGGTAAAGTTTTTTCAGTGGTGCACTTTATTTTGGTACTTTTATTGACGACTGGTTCCAGGAAACTATGAGTTTTAATTTCTGAGACAAAAGACCAAGGGCTGGAGAAATTCAAATAATTTCTGCTTTGGTTGAGAGGAAGACATGCAAGAAGCTGAAACATATGTTGTATCTGACAACGATAGTGAATATTATGGACCTTTGATGTCTATTGCAAACAGCAGGGTATAACACATGAAAGACTCCTCTAAAAACTCTTCCAGTGGATGATTTTACGTAGAGAGAATGAATCGACACTTGTTGAGAGAGTGATGTGTATGTTCTCTAAGTAGTCCCTTAACATTATTTGAGGGTGAGCATTAGTACACGACGCTGCATTGTTATTTAGTTATCTTTATCCCCTACTGTCTCTTTGAATAGTGAGGTAACAACGGGTAGTTTTTTTTGCAAGAATGTCAAGTATGATCATGAGAGTCTTTGGTTGCAAGACTTTTGTGCATGTTCCAGAGGATGAAAGATCCATGCTGGATGCAAAGTCCAAGAAATTGTATCTTCATTGGTTATGGGGAAGATGAATTTTGGCTACAAGTTGTATATTCCTATAGGCAAAACCGGTTATTAGAAGTCCATGATGGTAGTTTTCATGGAACAAACTAGTTAAAGACATTTCAAGGTGGAGAAGACTACACTTGACGAGAGATAACATCTTGACTGTGGTGATCCAATTCGGTCACCTTTCCTAATGTTAGATACTACTAATGCATGTTCAGAGAATATTTAGAATGATGAGCCGCATGATCGTGTTGATGATTATCATTTTGGAGATAGGTAAATATTCCAAACAGGTGAAGGTCATGGGTTGTCACATGTGGAAATCTTAGAGATGCTTCTGAATCATCTCAAAACCCAACTCAAGAGGTCTAAGAGGAAATGATAACCATCTAGAAGGTATGGTTTTACGAGTATTTGAATTTGACTAATGAAGGGTAACCTGAGTATTTTCGAGATGCATGGAGAGTAAAGAAAGTCAAAAGTGGTTGGATGCAATACATGATGAGATGAAATCTTTGCATGATAATCACACTTATTGATTTGGTGAAAACGCCAAAGGAAAAAGGGCTTTGGAAAACAGTGGAATCTATAGAGTTGAACTCAAGAGTAACTCAAAGTCTCTGAGGTTATAAAACCACATTAGTGGTGAAAGGTTTCCGTCAAAGAAAGGGTGTTGATTTTAATGAAAATTTTTCTCACTTATGGTAAAAATGTATCAATAGATCTATGTTGAGTTTGATAGCTACTCTCGACTCTAAGATAGAGCAAATGATGTAAAATCGACTTTCCTTCATGTGATTTGGAGGAAGAGACTTACATGAAGCAACCTGATCGTTTTTTGTGTTGAAGTCAAAGGAAAACTATGTGTGTGACTAAGAAAAAAGTCTATCGTTTGAAGCAAGCTCAAATGCAGTGGTACAAAAAAGTTTAGTTTGTTATGTGTGACCAAAGATACATGAACATACTACTTTGAACCCATTGTGTATTTATAGAAAATTTTATAAACGATGGTTTTATTAATCTGTTATTATATAGAGTGACATACTTATTGTTGGGAAAATATTTCCAAGATTGACATGTTAAAGAAGCAGTTGAGTGATCATTGTCATGAAAGACATGGAGAACACCTAAACAGATTCCTTGGCATAAGAATCATGCGTGACCGAAGAAGAAAGAAACTTTGGATGTCACAAGAACACTATATTGAGATAGTGTTGCAAATGTTTCAAATGGAAAAATCTAAGGCTCTAAGTACTCCTCTTGCTGCTTATTTTAAGTTGAGTTCTAAACAAAGTCTTCTAGTTAATATTAGAAGAGAGACATGAACGAGTTCCTTATGCTTCTGTTGCAGGTAGTTTGATGTATGCAATGGTGTGTACAATACCAAATATTGCGCATGTTGTTGGTACAATCACTAGATTTTTGTCAAATCTAGCTAAAGAGCATTGGAATGCTTAAAATGGATTTTGAGGTATCTTCGTGGTACTACATGTATGCGGCTTTGTTTTGGAGGTGATAAACCTATTTTGGTGGGGTACACTGATTCATATATGGCTGGAGATATTGACTCAAGGAAGTCGACTTCAGGCTATATGATTAAATTTGTAGAGGGAGTTGTGGCTTGGCAGTCGAGATTAAAAAAATGTGCACCATTGTCTACAACTAAGGCAGAGTTCATTGCCAGTACCGCAACATACAAAGAGTTAATTTGATTGTAGAAATTCTTGTAGGAGCTTGGGTTTATTCAGGACAAATATGTATTATTTGTTGATAGTCAAAGTGTTGTTCATGTCGGTAAGAATTCGACGTTTCATAGCAGGTCCAAATACATTTATGTGAGGTATCATTGGATACGTGATGTTTTGGAAGCTAAGTTGTTGGAGTTGACTAAAGTTCATACTGATTATAATGGTTCTTATATGATGACCTAAGCATTACCAAGTGGGAACTTTGAAACTTTTTATGATCGTCGTCGTTTGGCGATTATCTCCCACATAGTTGTGAGGGAGAGATGTCTTAGGTATTGAGCTCCATTCTTACATGGAGAAGACCCAAAATATTGTAGCCTACACTACGCCAAAAAATGACATTTAACAGCGGCCCATTTCAGCGCTTGCTAAACACAAGCGCTGTTGTAATTATATTTTAAAAATAACGGAACCTATTTACAGCGCTTTTTGATGCAAAGCGCTGTAACCAAGTGCGTGTAGTAGGTCATATAACGTTTGCGCATCACGTTAATAAGGCGCCTTTACAGCGCTTTATCAAAAAAGCGCTGTGTAAAAGGAAGCGCTTTCTGCGAATCAGTTACAACGCTTTTTTCACAAGCGCTGTAAAACACATGCGCTCATGAATTTTCATTGAATTTAACTACCTATTACAACGCCTTTTTTCACAAGCGCTGTAAAACACATGCGCTTTTCATTGAATTAAACTACCTATTACAGCGCTTCTTTCACAAGCGCTGTAAAACACATGCGCTTTCATTGAAATTTAACTACCTATTACAGCGCTTTTTTCACAAGCGCTGCAAAAACACATGCGCTTTCATTGAATTAAACTACCTATTACAAGCGCTTTTTTCACAAGCGCTGTAAATACATGCGCTTTCATTGAATTTAACTACCTTTACAACGCTTTTTTCACAAACGCTGTAAATACATTTTAAAATAATTATATACGTTGGAAACCCTCATATCCTCTACATCTTTCAAATAATTATATACGTTGGGACCCTAATATCCTCTACGTACTATGCGGTCATCTACGTTGTCTAAGGTATTTTT